>JAULBS010124933.1:0-13852 GCA_032355785.1 Symmetromphalus regularis | reverse complement strand
ACAAGCACAAAGGACACTCTCATCAGAAATACTGATAAGCAGAAGAAAGACAAGATGAAGAAATTGTCTGATTTGAAGCGACATGCCAAACAGTCAAAAATACGAATTGGTGACAAAGTTTTGGTCAGACAACAAAAGTTCAACAAACTTTCAACACCATACAATCCTAAACCATATCAAGTAACACAAACAAAAGGGACCATGGTTACAGCGAGACGAGAGGACCATGAAATAACGCGAAATTCTTCGTTTTTCAAACCAATTCAACAATCAGCCCAAGTCCCACCATCTAGTGAAGAAGGGGAAGATACAGGTATCAGTGAATGCAGTGATACAAAACCCGATGTGAGGCGCTCTACCAGAATCAGAAGACAACCTGAATATCTGAAGGATTATATGTGTGGTTAGCATGAAATATGGTGAAAAACGAGTTGTGTCGAAAGGGCAGAATAATCCCTTGGCTCGTGCATACATATAGGCAGAGTAGTCTACCTCTGACCTATTTACATTTATCTATATTTTAAGTAGTGTAGTGAATATATAATCTGCTAGATATTTGTGTTAGACAACTTTTAGAAGGTTTACAGTAAACAGATACTTTACTCTTCCAAGTATAATCTTACAGAATTCCTGACACCAGAACTGAGACAGTGTGTAACACATTAATCAAAGATAAGAACATTTCTGAACTGTGCCTGTGACATTTTATTTATAACCTAACTTGAACTGCTAATTGAACAAAATACACAAACCATTAATTTTCATCATCAAGGTTTCTTATTTCTAAATGGGGGAGAGATGTAGTATCCAATCTATTTTATAATATTCTAATCTTGTTACTCTCAACAGCTAACGTCTGTATCAATTAAGAATGAAGACCACACAGCCCTAGATGTGTCACTGACCTATTAACCAGTACGCTTGTGTGTTTATGTATTGTGTTTTAGTTGTAGCAGAGCCACGATTCAATAAAGAAGCATTTTACTTTTATCACGAGTTCTGTTAGTTTTACAGAACATTACACTAGGCAATCTGGTACCAGAAAAGTCACCAGGAAAAGACACCTAAGCAATAAAGGATGGCAACTCGAGTAGGCTGAAAAAAGCCAAGAAGAGTGTCATTCAAATCAGAAATTCTTTTCAGGCTTAGGATATGGACATGGATGTGGGCGTTACTCTACCACAAAAGCCAAAACCAAAATCAAATTTAACTGTTATAACTGGCCCTGATGGCCAATTCTTTCATTCAGTGGAACTGTCATGGGCTTAGGCCCAATTTTAGTGAATTGAGTCTTCTAATTAAGAAACATAATCCTATTGCAGTGTCTCTTCAAGAAACTTTCCTGAAAGAGACTGATATTAATATTAAGATGATTTAACCTCTATCACAATTTTTTGGAAACTGATAATAGAGCTTCTGGGGGTGTTTCCATTATCGTAAATGAAAACTGCTGAGAATACAATAACTTTAAATACAAATTTACAAGCATTGGCTGTACGGCTTACAGCTCATAAAACACTAACTCTATGTTCAATATATTTACCTCGTTGTAATAATTTCAACTTTAATCCTAGATATCTTCAAAATCTTATAGATCAGTCCCTAGCCCTTTTGTTCTAATGGGAGATTTTAATGGTCACCACACTATGTGGGGATGCGAGGACGTTAACATTAGAGGTAAACAATTAGAAGACTTAATTATCAAAAACGACATTATTTTACTCAGTGATAAAACTCCAACATATTTTCATCCTGCAACTGGTTGGTTTACTTCTATAGATTTAACTCTTGGAAGTTCATCCCTTTTCCTTGATTTCTCCTGGAAAGTAGGCTCTGACCTCTGTGGTAGTGACCACTTTCACATTATCCTTGAGAATGATGGACCACCATCACTTGAGAGGGTTCAAAGATGGAAGTTGGCAAAGGCAGATTGGATCAGTTTCAGCATCTGTGCAGCACTAGACTGCAGCAATCGGCCATAACTGATGCTGGTGATCCAATGTCTTTGAACACTTCCATCTTGAAAGACATTGCAGATGAAACTGTTCCAAAAATGTCATTTCTCAACGTGACATAGCCAATACTTTGGCAGACAGTTTTTCATATAATTCTTCTGCTTTTTGTTCAGATTAGTTTCTTTCTGTCAAAAAAAAAGAGCTGAAAAGTAGCTTATTAACTTTACATCTGGAAATGCTGAGGTGTACGTGTTATTCTCTGTTGAAGAGCTACGAGATGCTCTTCACAGATCTCATGATGGTCCGGATGATATTCACTATCAGCTTCTTAAACATTTACCTGAATAATTTCTTTTGATTCTTCTTAACATATTTTAAAAATCTGGGTTTCTGATGATTTTCCTTCTGATTGGAGGAAAGCAATTATTATTCCTATTCCTAAGCCTGGAAAAAATCCAACAAATCCTTCCAGTTATCGCCCTATTGCTCTTACAAGCTGTATTTGTAAAACAATGGAGCGAATGATCAATCATAGACTCGTTTGGTTTCTTGAATCACACAACTTGCTTAGTAATTTGCAATGTGGGTTCAGATCCAACCGAGGCACAGTTGATCATCTTGTACATTTTAAAACTTTTGTCAGGGAGGTTTTCGTCCTCAACCAACATTTGGTGTCCATATGTTTTGATATGAAGAAAGCCTATGACACCACTTGGAAGTATGGTATTTTAAAAGACCTCTATGACTTTGGCCTAAAGGTCGGTTCATGCTTCTCCGCCGACACTGGTCGGCGGGTACTCAGCACACTCCGTCGTGAGTATGTTCATACTCAGTCCGCTTTCCTCAACCCCGCCATTCAACAAACGAGTGCATTCCGGAATTTCCGCGTGCGTTTTTTTACGGCTGACAATTCATACTTTGCGTGTCATTTTTTTCTGCTAAACTGGTGTCATAGCCTGGTGGTAAAACTGCTAATATGAACATTTGTGGGGTAAAAAGTAAAGGAAAATTTATTCTCTATTTTTCAGAATCAGTACACCATGTAGTGTCCCCGAAAAAAAAATCCCCATGTTTCTGCCGTTGGATATATTTTTTACAACATTTTGAACTTTGGGTTCCAAGACCCATTTAAAAGCTATTAAAATAAGATGGTAGGGATAACAAATATAAGATTTTAGTCACTTCTAATCTTGTTATTGTAATGAAAGTGGCAGAAAGTTAAAAAGTCCATACCCTTTACTAGCATGAATGGGCCAATTTGATTCATCATGATTCTATGTTGAGTTTCATTAAAATGGTGTTTTTGCGAGCAGCAATCGTGGATGTCATCTTTATTCCTTAAGGAATGGTATATTAAGCTCAGGAATGGTTTTATATGATACCTTGACCATGAAAACATGGAATCAGACACCATGATCATGATCCTACATCAACGAGTACCTGAAATATTGTTGATTTTAAATTTGGCTTGGGGGCCATTTTGAAAAACGGTGGGAAAATAGTGAGACACAACTTTTTTTCTTTTGACATCGATAATATCATTCCTGAGAGGTTCCTGAACAAAATGGTACCACATGAAGGATCCTGGGGTGTGTATGCATGGGGACACCCCTTGGTCCATGGATTATAAACAGTAATTTAGATTTCCCCCACTAAAATGGACGCCATCTTGGATTTCTTCATGATGACGTTATCACACCAAATTGGCCCGTCGATGCCAGTAAAGGGTATTCATTTTTGTTCCTTCCTGCCAAGTTTCATTACAATAGCATGATTAGAAGAGATTAAAATCTTAACTTTGTTATCCCTAACCCCTTATTTTAATAGCTTTTAAATGGGCCTTGGAACCCAAATTTCAAAATGTAGTAAAAAAAAATTGCCCACGGCAGAATCATGGGGATGTTTTTTCTGGGACACTATGAGGTGTACTGATTCAGAAAAACAAATAATAAATTTTCCTTTACTTTTTTCCAACTAAAATAATTTTGCTCCCACGCCAGGCTATCATACTAGTTTGGATACATGCGGTATCGTCTCCGCACTGACCTAACTACTCGGTGGTGCATGCTCGATCACGTGTGGTTCATGCTCGGTCACATGTTGTGCTGAAGACATGGCTTGTTAAACTGTATCAGTTTAATTAAGTTCACATCAGTTTATAAATCTTTCTTATACAGTTTAATTAAGTTAAGCTCAGTTTATAAATCTTTCGATATAGTTTAATTAAGTTAAGCTCATTCTATATATCTTTCTGTTACAGTTTAATTAAGTTAAGATCAGTTTATAAATATTTCTGATGCTGTTTCATTATTAAGGTCAGTTTATAAATCTTTCTGATACACCTTAATTAAGGTCAGTTTATAAATCTTTCTGTACATTTTAATTAAGTTGTGGTCAATTTATAAATATTTCTGATACTGTTTAATTGTTAAGGTCAGTTTATAAAAGGTCAGTTTATAAATCTTTCTGATACAGTTTAATTAAGTGAAGGTCAGTTTATAAATCTTTCTTTTGCAGTTTAATTAAGTTAAGGTCAGTTTATACATTTTTCTGATACAGTTTAATTATAATTAAAGTTAAGGTCAGATTATAAATATTTCTGATACAGTTTAATTAAGTTAAGGTCAGTTTATAAATCTTTCGGATACAGTTTAATTAAGTTAAGGTCAGTTTATAAATATTTCTGATACTGTTTCATTGTTAAGGTCAGCTTATAAATCTTTCTGATACAGTTTAATTAAGTTAAGGTCAGTTTATAAATCTTTCTGACACTGTTTAATTGTTAATGTCAGTTTATAAATCTTTCTGATACAGATTAACTAAATTAAGGTCAGTTTATAAATCTTTCTGATACAGTTTAATTAAGTGAAGGTCAGTTTATAAATCTTTCTTTTACAGTTTAATTAAGTTAAGGTCAGTCTATATATCTTTCTGATACAGTTTAATTAAGTTGAGCTAAGTTTATAAATATGTCTGATACAGTTTAATTACGTTAAGGTCAGTTTATAAATCTTTCTGATATAGTTTAATTAAGTTAAGCTCAATCTATATATCTTTCTGTTACAGTTTAATTAAGTTAAGGTCAGTTTATAAATTTTTCTGATACAGTTTAATTAAGTGAAGGTCAGTTTATAAATCTTTCTGACACAGTTTAATTGTTAATGTCAGTTTATAAATCTTTCTGATACAGTTTAATTAAGTTAAGGTCAGTTTATAAATCTTTCTGTACATTTTAATTAAGTTAAGGTCAATTGATAAAGATTTATGATACTGTTTAATTGTTAGGGTCAATTTATAAAAGGTCAGTTTATAAATCTTTATGATACATTTTAATTAATTTAAGGCCAGTTTATAAATCTTTCTGATACAGTTTAATTAAGTTAAGGTCAGTTTATAAATCTTTTTGACACAGTTTAATTAATTTAAGGTCAGTTTATAAATCTTTCTGATATAGTTTTATTAAGTTAAGGTCAGTTTATAAATCTTTCAGATACAGTTTAATTAAGTTAAGCTGAGTCTATATATCTTTCTGTTACAGTTTAATTAAGTTAATATCAGTTCATAACTATTTCTGATACTGTTTCATTGTTAAGGTCAGTTTATAAATCTTTCTGATACAGTTTAATTAAGTTAAGGTTAGTTTATAAATCTTTCTGTACATTTTCATTAAGTTAAGGTCAATTTATAAATATTTCTGATACTGTTTAATTGTTAAGGTCGGTTTATAAAAGGTCAGTTTATAAATGTTTCTGATACAGTTTAATTAAGTTAAGGTCAGTTGATAAATCTTTCTGATACAGTTTAATTGTTAATGTCAGTTTATAAATGTTTGTGATACAGTTTAATTAAGTTAAGGTCAGTTTATAAATCTTTGTGATACAGTTTAATTAAGTTAAGGTCAGTTTATAAATCTTTTTGATACAGTTTAATTAAGTTAAGGTCAGTTTGTAAATCTTTCTGATGCATTTTAATTAATTTAAGGTCAGTTTATAAATCTTTCTGATACAGTTTAATTAAGTTAAGGTCAGTGGATAAATCTTTCTGATACAGTTTAATTAATTTAAGGTCAGTTTAGAAATATTTCTGATACTGTTTCATTGTTAAGGTCAGTTTATAAATCTTTCTGATACAGTTTAATTGTTAATGTCAGTTTATAAAAAAAATTGATACAGTTTAATTAAGTTAAGGTCAGTTTATAAATCTTTTTGACACAGTTTAATTAATTTAAGGTCAGTTTATAAATCTTTCTGATATAGTTTTATTAAGTTAAGGTCAGTTTATAAATCTTTCAGATACAGTTTAATTAAGTTAAGCTGAGTCTATATATCTTTCTGTTACAGTTTAATTAAGTTAATATCAGTTCATAACTATTTCTGATACTGTTTCATTGTTAAGGTCAGTTTATAAATCTTTCTGATACAGTTTAATTAAGTTAAGGTTAGTTTATAAATCTTTCTGTACATTTTCATTAAGTTAAGGTCAATTTATAAATATTTCTGATACTGTTTAATTGTTAAGGTCGGTTTATAAAAGGTCAGTTTATAAATGTTTCTGATACAGTTTAATTAAGTTAAGGTCAGTTGATAAATCTTTCTGATACAGTTTAATTGTTAATGTCAGTTTATAAATGTTTGTGATACAGTTTAATTAAGTTAAGGTCAGTTTATAAATCTTTGTGATACAGTTTAATTAAGTTAAGGTCAGTTTATAAATCTTTTTGATACAGTTTAATTGTTAGTGTCAGTTTATAAATCTTTCTGATACAGCTTAATTAAGTTAAGGTCAGTGTATCAATCTTTCTGATACACTTTAATTGAGTTAATGTCAGTTTATAAATCTTTCTAATACAGTTTAATTGTTAATGTCAGTTTAGAAATCTTTCTGATACAGTTTAATTAAGTGAAGGTCAGATTAGAAATTTTTCTTTTACAGTTTAATTAAGTTAAGGTTAGTTTATAAATATTTCTGATACAGTTTAATTAATTTAAGGTCAGTTTATAAATCTTTCTGATACAGTTTAATTAAGTTAAGGTCAGTTTATAAATCATTCTGATATAGTTTAATTAAGTTAAGGTCAGTTTATTGATCTTTCTGTTACATTTTAATTAAGTTAAGGTCAATTTATAAATATTTCTGATACAGTTTTGTTAAGTTAAGCTCTGTTTATAAATATTTCTGATACAGTTTAATTAAGTTACGGTCAGTTTATAAATATTTCTGATATAGGACGTCATATTGGACGTACATATTTCTAATAGATGTTCAGGCACATGTACTTAAATCCAAAAGATTAGGAAGTGTAGGTATCAAGTAAATTTTCAAACATACAAACTATAATTATTGTTAATTATAAGAAAGAAATAAAATAAAGAAAATAAAGAAAGAAAGAAAATAGAAGAAAGAATGAATGAATTCATGAAAGAAAGAATGTGATATCTGGTGGAAGCTAGGTTTTTCTATCATTCTCTCGACCTTGTCATTTAAAATAAGTGCGTTTAAATATGTAAAAGCAAAATAATAATAATAAAAACAAAACCATTTCTTTCCTGTCAGTATCAAGGCCGGTAATGATGAAGTTGAAGCAATTCTCCAAATTGACATAATAGATGTAAACGACGAAAAGCCGGAACTCACTGGCCCAACAACGGTAGATTTCGACGAGAATCAGGTATTTGGTACGGTTGTTCCGTTCGAATACACATTGATCGACCGTGATGCCGGGGATATTTTAAGCTACTCGCTCTCTGGAACCCATGATGTTTATTTTAACGTGGACTCGTTGGGAGTGATAACCACTTCTACGGTATTGGACTACGATGCTACAGATTCTATCAAGACGTATTCTATAACTCTCACAGTGCAGGACGCCAACGAAAACAAGATCAATGTTGCACTGACAATCAACTTAAAAGACGTCAACGACAACGCACCGATATGCACACCTAATATATATTACCGTAATGTAAAGGAAAACACTGTACCCGGTGAGTATTTAAAAGTAATTACTGAATGGTTTTACTTCTAAAATATAACAAACATTTGTTTAGAGGCCATTGTCTATTGTCATTCTTGTTCTTTTTATTTTGTTTATATTTTATTTATTTTTTATTTTATTGTTGCTAATTTTACCTTTCATTTCTATTTAATATGTAATGCCTCCTTATAACAACTAATTGTATATACAACCCTCTAACATGGTCATTTAAAACAATTACCAGTCTAATGTCCATGCATCCTGACTACTATCTAAATAGCCACGACTGTTTGCTTAGCTGTTGCTGGTTTGAAACTTATAGCTTATTTTATAAAACACATTAATTAAAGTTTTTTTCTCCAATAAAGGTTCAAATGCACCAGTGTCTAAATTAGAAAGTTTACAATAGGAGGTAGGGAGAAATTTTGAGCAAATTATTTCTCTTACATTTTTCTAAAAATTCTAACATTTTTCTAATAATTCTGGCATAAGTTATCTTATAAAATAATATATATTAAGCATTAATGCTATTTGCTTTGGTTTAAACACTGAATACATTGAAATGTGCCTTTGATCGAGTTTGGCACAAAGGTTTATTATAAATTGCAAATAAATGGAAAATCTGAAAAAAATATATTCAGTGGTTTAAAAGTTACTTGGAAAATCGCAAGCAAAAAAACAGTGATTAATGGACGTACATCTGATAATAAATCTGTATCAGCAGGGGTACCCCAGAGATCAATGTTAGGGCCTCTGTTGTTTTTGGTTTATATCAACGATATTGTTGATAATATCAGCTGTTATATTAGATTATTTGCTGATGATACATCTCTTTATATTACTTTAAATTACTATTCTTTTAGACTTTGGTACATTAAATTCAGATCTACAATTAAAATCAGATTGGGCAGACAAATGGCAGGTCAACTTTTCCTCTGGAAAAACAGAAGCTGTTACCTTTTCTAGAAAATGTCATATCTAAATTCAACCAGATCTGTATCTTGGTGATTCAAAAATAATAGACGTCAAAAATCATAAACACGTTTCAAAATGATGAACTATGGCATGGACATATTGATGAACTTGTCAAACAGGTTAGTCCAATGATAAATTGTTTTCGTAGCCTTAAGTACCACTTGAAAAGAAAAAAACTTAAAATACTCTATAGATCATATATTTTGCCATTGTTTGATTATTGTGACTACATATGGGATAACTATACTGAAAGCCAATCAGAATTATTGGAACAGCTTCACTTGGAGATGCTCTTCGGACAATCTGTGGTGCTGTTAAGTGTACCAATCCCAATAAAATCTATAATGAAACAGGATTTATTCCCTTAATTCAACTTTTTTAAATTTCATAAATTATGTACTTTTTTATAAAATGATAAAGGGAATCAATGACTCCTAATTATATGTCATCCTTGGTGCCTCAAACAGTAATGCTTGGAATGAACTATCCACTTCGAAATGCTGGTGAATTAAAAAATATTTATACTAGAAATGAACTATATAAGAAATTTTTCTTGCCGTCAGCATTTCGAGAATGGAACGCTCTTGATAGTAACACAAAAAAAATTAAACTCTTTAAATAAGTTTAATAGGGCAATATGCCCAATTACAAATGTATTACATAAATATTTCTTAGAATTCGGGTCCCGCTCAAATCAAGTTATTCGCTTAGATTGCAATGATTTAAATTCCCATAGATTCACGTGGCATATTTATGTTAACCCTTCTTGTAGTTGTGGTCACTACTATGAAGACACAGTCCACTTTCTATTCATTTGTCCTTTGTATGACCATATTCGTCAAACTATGTTCTTCTACAATAGAGGTTTCGATATTAAAACTATGTTATATAGAAATAAAATTTACTCCTGATTTAAATTTAAATATATTACAATCAGTACATAATCGTATTATCCTGTCAAAGCGATTTATTATATAAATCATACTGCTATTCTTCCAATTGAGGTTTTAACCTGGTTTAAAAAGTGTACTGTATATTTCATTATTGTATTACAACTATTTAATGATATTTTGTATAGTGGCTGTTTTAATTATATATGTTTGTATTTATTCTCACGGTTACCATTTATTTATTTATGTAATGTTATCTCGTGGAGAGGCATTCATATAGGCATGTCGCCTGTTTGCCAATCCATTTCATGTACGAATAAAAAATATTGTTTAAAAAAAAGAAGCATTTTTATTAAGTATAACTTTTAAAGAACGAAAAATATAACTGAAAAAATAAACTTTCGAATGCCAATGTAAATGATCTGATGAAAAGGTTACAAGTTTACTATCAAAGGATTAAACAAATGTTAGATTTAAAATGGATCATTTATCGTATACCCGCACATATGACAAGATAACACTTCATACCAAATCCTAATTTGTTTCATGTTAATTCATATTAATATAGTTTAGCTAATTCTATATTCCACAATATGAGCAAAGGATGATGAGTGAAGAACAGTATCTTTCTTTTCGCCTACTATAGGGGACTAAACACCAATCTGCAAACTTCGCAGAGCACCAGAATAAAATTGTTTGATTTTGTTGAATTTCATAGAGTATAGAATCTTCATCCCTAAGTCCAAGCTATTATCCTACGCCTATTATTGGTTCCGTTCCCACACTTCTCCAGTCAACACTATATCCCAATATGTTAATAAGATAATTGCTGAATAATTTGATGTTATTTCTTCTACAGCAGGTACGAAGGTGACGAGAATAGCCTGCACGGATGCTGATTCCCCACCCAACAGTGACATCACGCTTTCTATTGTTAAAGGAGACGAGACTAAGCCCAGATTCGAGGTATCTGGTAAAGACATCGTCACAACTGCCGACGTCACTGATTATGAAAAGATCAAGAAGTACACGTTGGAGATAAACGCAGTGGATAACGGTGTGCCAAAGAAAACAGGCACAGCCACGGTCCTTATAACGGTACGAATATATAATTTGAAAAACAGACATATTTTATATTCACTGCGCATGTGGGCTTTTATGGATAACTAGTTTGAGTTGACGTAGAATGGAAATGAAAACATGTTTGGAATTAGCAAGAAACCTTATTTAAAAAAATAAATTTTCATAAAATTATATTGAAAATTAAAGAAATGGGAGCGAAAAAAATATTTTCACTTGGATTTGGCGTTATTTTACACTTTCGGTGACCATTTTTATCGTATACTAATCCTAATCGTATACCTTTACACTATCATAATACATGAAATAGTTGGGTAGAATATTTAAATTTGTTAATTTAGAAGGCCATATTTTGTGTATTTCACTAAACATATGACAAAAAGGCATTAAAATATTTCCATTGTATGTGACTATTTTAGAACTAATGAATGTAATATGTCTACAAAATAACGATAGAGCAACAAAAATAGATTCTAATTTTATTATTATTATTAATATTATTACCATTATTATTATTATTATTATTACAATGTGTTGTTGCCATGTTAAGTGTCGCTAATACGAATTTGGTTTGGTTTATACTGATCCAAATAATATTTTTATGTAATTATCTTCCATGTATCAATGTTCAAGAAAAACATTTGTTGATTTGTTGCATTACTAAAGGAATTTTAATCACAGCACAATTATGAACATCATTGTCTTAATGTGTTAGAAGCGAGTTAGAGCATTTGATTTTCATTACCTGGTGACACTTGGTAGATGTGATGATTTCTTAGAATAGGCTGTGTTGAATATACAACATATATTAAACCACAGAGCACTTTATCTCTTCTTGTTCAGATGACGTGCTCGAAAAACAACACAACTAGCATTTCTTCACCGTCTTCTAGTAGCATGTATGAAAATGAAATATCACGGTTCTCTTTAAAAAAATAACAGAAAGCAGTGACTGAATACTTTTACAAAACACATTGCTTATTCAGCGGGAAACGGAAATGTGTTTTTATCTCACGATAGACATTAATCTCGTCTCATTTGAATGTACATCAATAACATGTTTACATGTATGCATAAGTTGTGGGTTTCTTTTCTAGTGTCATGCCATGTCTGTCCTTTCTTTGTAAAATTGTCAGCTAATTAACCCATTACCATACATGACTTTGAAACGTAATCCTAGGCACATCAGTGTATTTTGACCAGGAACAGATCGTTTTGCTGCCCAAAATGTTTTTTTTTATATAATTGAAATAATGTGGGATTCAAACATTTTGACTTTTTTTAGATCCGGATCATAATTTACACTAACGTGAAAGTGCTAAAAAAATATGTATTCATGAATAGAATTATGTTTTGTCTACGTGTATGAGTGTTTTTGTATTAAAAGAAAGACATACCACTAAAAAAAGTTATTTTCAGTTTTTTTCTCCATTATTATCCACTAGTCCACATTGAGTGAGTGAGTGAGTGAGTGAGTGAGTGAGTGAGTGAGTGAGTGAGTGAGTGAGTGAGTATAAAGTTATACAGATTTAGACAGAGTTGCCATTAAGTTAAGCCATCAAGTGGCATCACAGAGCCTGAAGTACTGAGCCATATATAGCCTTTGGCGTCATCAAATACATATATAAGGCATATATTCTCCTATGGTGTCCTTTGTATACTACACTGATGGCTATCTGAAGGACACCATACCTATATATAGTAAGACCTTATTAGGATGCCAAAATGAATTTATGGATATCAGAGTCCTGTTAACATAAGTCTAGAAACCCGCTTTTCTGCTTTAAGCTAGATCTATTTTTATGATAATGTTTTAATTTCTTATAGGTTTTACCACAGAACGAGTTCACACCGTATTGGCGTCCATTTGTCCCAGTATATGGAGGAACGGGATCACCATACGCTATCAAGGAAAACGTTGCCATAGGAACCTCAATAGCTACAGTGTTGGCTGGCGATGCTGATGATGGGGTAGACGGATCGCTCAAATATCGTTTGGACCTGACTACGACAGGTATCGACATATTCTTTCCAAACGTACATTTTGAATTTGGATTTGTAAGTATACCATAGAGGAGACATTCTGAAAGTCAGTTAAGATCGAGTACTTGTGTTAAAACGGTCATGAAAAAAAGAATATGTGACGCTCTCAAAAAAAAATACTTATTAACAATATATTGCCTGAATTCGATTTTCTGACATTGTGACAAATGTTTATTTAACGATTACTTTAATCTAATTTTTAAACATCTGATTCATCTTTTTTGTTATCCAATGTTTAAATATCTATATATGTTACAGTCATTGTGTCAAACCAGTCATTTGATCAAATGCCTGTGACCGTTAGTCATTTGGCCAAATATCTAAAATTTCCCGTCAGTTGGCCAGTAATGGACCTAAGAGATGTCGGAGTAAGCGATGTGGTTGTTTCAAAAATAATGTTCTGTGTAATAGCATATGTCACAACAGTGTAAATTGTTTAAATAAATGAAGTATGTATTATGTGTCACCAATGTATTATACTGGTAATTACTGGTTGTTACACGTATTTGATTATTCATTTTTGTTATAATAAACATAAATACAGATGAAACATAGTTTAGTTATAAGAAAACCCCCAAGAAATACCCTTTAGTCATTTGGCCAAATGACTGGAGTTCTTTTTCAGTCATTTGGACCTTTTTTGTATTTGGCCAAATGACTAGCGGTCACAGGCATTTGATCAACTGATTGAAAATTTCAGTCATTTGGCCAAATGACTGGTTTGACACATTGACTGTAGCATATATATATTGGTTAAAAAATAATTTCAATTACAAATCAAAAATTCAATTTAGCTACTATCCCCGTCATGCCAAATTGCGTCCCATTAACAGGAACTGGCTACTGGCATGCGCAGTCGAGTCACATAGTACACTTAACGACATCAATGTTTACGTTGTTGAATTTAGTAATGCAATCAATAACAAAATTATTTC
>JAULBS010124922.1:0-13853 GCA_032355785.1 Symmetromphalus regularis | reverse complement strand
TGCTGTCCTGTCTGTGGGACGGTGCATATAAAAGACCCATTGCTGCTTATCGGAAAGAGTAGCCTATGTGGCGGCAGTGGGTTTCCTCTAACTAAATATATCGGAATGACCATATGATTCGCGTTCAATAACCGATGATAAGATAAAAATCAATGTGCTCCAGAGGCGTCGTTATATAAAACAAACTACATTTTTATATAAATGTTTTAAGTGTGTGGTTGTTTGTGTAGTTATTATTAAATGACGGTAAATTATTGGAAATCCTATGATATATCTTTAAGACATACTCGTATGTAAATGTGGATAATTTTAAGATTGTCGGATGGAACGTTCTTATAGACGATGGGACTGATGGCTGTAGCAGAAACTCAGTCGTGGCTATACAAATCTGAAACATCTAAATTGGTGATCGTCTCGGATAGCCTTAGTTCACTCGAATCTGGTAAATCTTCACGTCAGGTTTGGTAAATGCAATGTTTCTAACAGTCAGATGATTGAAATTGGTTTTTAGAAGACGTAATTTCCCAGTAGGAATATAATTAATTAAAGCGGCAAATCGTTTGTCTAAAAAGAAACTTGATAATTCGGACGTATCTAAAAATATACAAATGCAAATGAACTGTCTACGGCTAATTTAAAGATATATAAAGACAAGATGACTATGATAATTTCTATACCATCCGCATTTGGTCTTTAAAAGGTCAAGAGTCTGTACGTCATTACAATTTCTAATCCCTGGAACAAAATTAGAAAATAATATCTATTTTTGGTATAGATATTCATACATAAATACATATTTGCTAGTGCCATGTTTGTCCATGTGGAATCGTATCAAAAAAACAGACTTGAAACCGAATAGTCACTAGACCGCAATGCATATACATGTACACGGTTATTTCGGCACTATTTCTTTTTCGTGGTTCGTCTGGGTGACTGCGGGAGATTCTGTACCAGTGGTGGATCCAGAGGGGGTCCAGAGCGTCCGCACCTCCCTTTTCAAGAATATTTTCTTCATATATTTTTCGAGTGGAAGGACGTGAAAATTAACCATTTTCACTGAGTCCTTTTCACCCAACACATTTGGACCCCTCCCCCACTTGTGAAATTCTGCATCCGCGCTTGTGTATCATAGGTTCGTCTCAATTACGGCATGAGTATAATTCGTGAAGTTATAAAGGATTTTAATATCTCCTGTGCCAATGCGTTAATATCTATGAATGTACTAGTCAAACCTGACATACGCATGTATGTTGTGTGCGTACGCGTCTGAAATCTGTATCTCTAATCAGGCACCGTGGAGTCGGGGGGAGTCATGACCCCCACCACTATTTAGGGGACAACTAATAAACAAAATCACAAAAAAAAACGTATTGCTGAATAACAATATTGTCAGGCTCGGTGACAAAACAAACACACACACACACACACATGATCCACCCCTCTTTCAAAGGATGCACTTCGCGGGCCATATATTGTGATGAAAAAAGCATATTTTCTAAATACGGTAAGATCAAATGAAAATCTTATTGATTACTAACAAACCATGGTTTCCCAATGAACATTTTTAGAGATTGTTTCTATTTTTTTTTTTTAATTCGCTTTGTATACTTTTTTTTGACCTAATTTATAGTTCGTAATGAATATAAGCAAATCACGGTAAAAACTCGAATAAACCTGACAAGTAAAAATCGACCTAGGCCTTTATAGTCACCCACCTATTTGGAATGTGCTCTTCAAACCTCAGATAAGAAAGGACAAATCAATTAACTCAAATATTTTTACAAATAACCGAATTAGGAATGGCAGGAAAATGTTTCATTTTGATACGTTAAAGGTGCATTCTCATAATTGCATTAAGTGACAGTCCTCCCAAATATTTGTATTCAAATGTATAATTCAAATGTACTACATTCAAATGCATAACCTCAGTTACATGCGAATAACCATGTAACATTACTATCAATTAAAGTAATACACAAGAGAAAAATATATAGGTAAATACTTCCATTCCAACTAATTAATGTGTAAGACAGGAATTGATGGCAATTGTCTTAATAATACAGAGAGAGAGAGAGATAGAGAGAGAGAGAGAGAGAGAGAGAGAGAGAGAGAGAGAGCATACCATGAATTAGCTTCTTCTTTGTCTCCTTCTTTTTCTATTTCTCCTACTTATTCAACTTTTTCTTCTTCTTCATTTCTTTCGGTTCATGAGATACTTTTATAACCTCACTGTCAGTTGGAGATTGGTAGGGCTGCCAAACATTTCTTCGAAGGGTGTTTTCTGTGGTTATGCTTTTGATTCTGTAAGAAGGTAGCATTGTGGTATGTTCCTTGGTGTCTAGAGCCAATGTTCTCAGATATTGTTTTGGTGCTGATTTGCAGTCTCAAAGGAATACAACATTTCATTATAAATTATAAATTGTTCTGTCCGCTAGGAAGTTA
Organism: Symmetromphalus regularis; assembly: GCA_032355785.1. NCBI lineage: Eukaryota > Metazoa > Mollusca > Gastropoda > Neomphalida > Neomphalidae > Symmetromphalus > Symmetromphalus regularis. The sequence continues at coordinate 11,411 of JAULBS010124922.1, read as the reverse complement.
GCAGTTTCCGGAACGTCACATTTTTCTGCCTGAAGTTTATTGAGAGTTACTCAGTTGGTGCTTATAACCATTCTGTATCGTGTATACTTTGAATTACATTAAAACAACAAATTAGTATCCACTAAAGCACATTGATTTGTTAATCAACGACTACTGGATGTCAAACATTCGGTAATTTTAACACGTAGTCAAGTGTGAGCCAGCCACCAGCGGGTTTTGAACCACTGTCTTCAGCTTGAGCGTCCGATGTCCGATAATCTATACTATCAATTAAAACAATTTACTAGTATACTTAAAATGACAAAATATGTCCTTTGGGCTCGTTATAACAGAGATTTGTTTACAGAAGTACCATAAAATATCTGTGTTAAAGACATCATGAACCAGTAATTATACCTGGGAAGGTTAATGTAGCAAGGTTGGAGTATGTGTCGGTTATAGAGGTTAGCGACCTATTATGGGTGAACCTCGGTGGTGCGTCAGACTCTCAAGCTGATGACAGTCGTTCAAAACCCTTTGGAGGCTGGCTCACAATTCACATGTCAAGATACCCAAATGTTTGGCATTCAACAGCCGATGATTAATAAATCAATGTGCTTTAGAGGTGTTATTAAACAAAAAATCCTACCTATTATGGATGTCTGTAGCCGTCTTGGGATGTTGGGGAACCAGTGCTCAAAATTTAATGTCAATCTAAATAAGCTTATCACATAAAGCCTAAAATAAACCAAGAGAGTTGATTAGACGGTGAAGATGTGTGGCGACCATGACGAATATATTTGGTACACAAGAGTGCAGGCATAACTGAGAAATCGGTGTTAGAGACGAAAATCTACAGCATTAATTATGAAAGGTACAAGTTGAACAATATGAACTGTTTACAAATGTACAAGTTCTAGAGGGGGCTTTAAATAACTTTGTTTTTAATTTTATTATTTTTTAAAACGTTAAAAATCTGAGGAATCGGCATCATATTATTGGCCCCTCCTAAATGGATTTTCTGGATCCGCCACTGGATATTGTGTGACTACAAAATTCATATTTATTATTTAACTACAATGAGTTTCAAGAATAAATGTTTAACTGGAACTGCATTATGTTTTTGAAATCTAGTAAGGATTCCTTTATAATCGTGTCTCAGAGCTACATCCACAATTAATGAGCATGATTATACTGTGTTCATCCTGTGGAAGAACCTTCGTAATATCGAATTACGCCATTATAATTTGAGTTCATAATATATATTTGATATTGTGAGTTAACAAAACCGTTATGTGTGTAGGGATCGATTAATGCGCTATTGTTCATCACTAATATATGTAAAAATAGTAACATTTGTAATACTGTACCTTTTTCAATTTCTTCAGTAGTCTTTTCTGTCAGCTGAAAGTGGGGGCAGTGAAAAGTAGGTGACCGAAGGGCAAAAGCATTCCTGCAGGAACCTCCCCGGATTTTGGCCACTTTATTTTGTCACCGAACCTGAAAATATATTTATTCAGCAAAAAAAAAAGTTTTAGTAAATATGTTTTATTAGTAAGCCCCTAAAAAGAGGTGGCATGGCACCCCGGCTCCCTAATCCGCGGTACCTGAGCTTTCTATCAGCATGACTAGGTCTCAAATATTTTTTTTTTCTTTTAATCATAATATATATTTTACAGAGGAAGGAGGAATAGAGGGAGAGACAGAATTCTTTGCATGCATTTTCCTACAGACAGGCCTTATATCACTATGCCTCTTCTTTTCATATACCAATTCTTGGTCATTGCCTGGAACGGGAAATAACCCAATTAGTCTACTGATAGAGTGTTAGCACTGTCCCGAGCCAATAAAACTTGAACTATTTTATCTAATATTAGTAAGAAAAATTGGTCGACTGATGCTATATACATGTATTGTAGTGAGGATTAAATCACTTAAAAAGATGCATCTCTCGGTAGCGACTAATTTGATCGCTGTGCTATCAATCATAATGACCATCTATCTTTTATAATACCACTTTGACAGATTATGGCAGTTAGCCACCAATTTAGTTCTCTGGGAAACCTTGTACTTACAGCTGAACTTGTCAGATCAATTTCTTTTTTTTAATTAATTTAAACAAATAACTGATCATGTTCAAAATCGTATCTTTAAAAATTCACAGACTTGAATCCAACTGAATGTGGATGTTTATGCAAACGAACGATTTAAACTGTCAACAAACATCAAAAACAAGATTAGTAACAATTTGAAAACTGTACGCTTTTCCTTTAATCTCAATTCTGGTGTCAACTCAGAGTGAATGCTTCGCAACGCTCAATAAGTAGGTGTATGCCACTTGTACCGACCAGTGGTCTAGACTTGTTCTTCAAAGGCAGTCGTGTGTGCTATCCTGCTTGTTAGATAGTGCAAATAAAACATCCCTTGCTGCTAATCGGATGTAGTCGCATATAACGGGTTTCCTTTTATGACCATGAGTCGCAAAACACCAAATGTATGTAACCTAATAGCCATTGAATACACAACGTTCTGGATTGCCGTTAAACAACCAATCCTTGCCTTACGCTTTTCAATAAAAAATGGTTTCCATTCCAAGTTACGGCAGTGGCGGATTCAGAAAATCCATTTTGGGATTCTTTAACGTTAACAAAAAAATATTATTATAATTATAAAAAATGCTATTTAAATCGCAAAATGAAGGGGGTGGGCCTTAGGGTCCAAGATCCGCCACTATACGGTAATATTTGCCCAATTTGTGTGGCAGTTGCATAGTTGTGACATGATCATTTCCGTTACACTAATCATCCGACTATTCAGAAATAAGTTGACAGAGATGGATGACACTACCTTCTTATAGATTTATATCTATTTTCATCATAATATGAAAATATTTTCTTGTTTTCGTGGGGACTGTTTTACCGTAAGACCTAAATGACTTAAGAGTTATTTAGTGTAATACTAGAATAAGTATGAAACAAGATTACATTGTGAACTTATTGACCGTTCCTAGTAGACCGTTCTTCGTCCAACTTTACTTATCTGTGTTGTTTAGCCTTTTTGTGTTGTTAAAGAGAAACTATCATAGTTGTAAAAAGCTGCATAATTTTTTTTAATTTTTTTACGATCCCCCCCCCCCACCCCCCACCCCACCCCAATCCATCCCAAAAGTAAACATCGGCTATTGGGGTTACAAGTTAGCAGTCCTCCAAAAAATGTGTTGCTATGTATTACCAGGCTTGGACAGAGGTGAGTGGTTCGTGGGCCAGTTGGCATGGGTCTACGATTTTGAGGGAGCCTATGCTCCCCGGTATTTAGCGCTGGCCAACATTTCCCATCTGACCAGGGCCTAACGGTATTACCAACTTTGCACGGGCCCGCGTATTGTAATGTGGCAGACCGCCAAAATATGTTTGTATTCTTGTGTATTGCATTTTAAAAAGCTTACCCTTAGTTACATGCACAAAAGAAATTACTATAGGTAAAGTAATTTACTAACACAAACATGATAATTCCATAGCAGTATTTATGCTGGGGATGAACCTTCACAATGTGCTTACACATCACCAAACTTTGAGTGTGAAATATTGAGTGTCATTATATTTATAGGGATCAATTTGCAGTTGTGTATCACTAATATAAGTATTATATAAAAAAAACGTTTAAAATAACACTTGTTACTATGCATCTTTAAGAATTAAATGTTACCAAATGTTTTCATAAAACCTAGGTATCATGAGCTCATAACTGCAGACTGGTTACGTCAATTTGGATTAAGGCGATAATCACTTAATTTCAATAGTTGACGTATTGTTACTCTTATACACACTTTTGTATGATGTGTGTCGCTTAGCGGTGAGCATCAGTTGTCAGTGGTAGGACATCGGACTTTCAAGCTGAAGACAGTTGTTCAAAACCTGTTGGAGGCTGGCTCTCACTATAGATTACGTGTTATAATTACCAAATGTTTGACATTCAACAGCCGATGATTCATAAATCAGTGTTCTCTAGTGGTGTCATTAAACAAACCGAAAACGTCTATGTGTGGTATGCGGTGGGAATTCTAAAAAATTTATTCTAAAAATGACATTAGCACCACAAATCGTTTTTTGATGGTGATGCACAATTTTGTTAATTAATCTAATGGGTGTAGTACACAAAGATGAAATAAGTCACTAGTGTGTGGCGGGCTTTGTTTTCAAACTTTACTAACGCCTACTCAGTGACGTATATCATTTGTTCCACTAATTATGAACATATATGAACTTATTTTTCTTTCAGAACATAATAACACAGAACAAAAAAATATGTTTGACTGACATATCCGGGTTAAAATTTCCTATAGTGCTCTTTGTTGGTTATATTTTAAGAGTGAAAAGTGAACACTGACATGGTAATACGTCATTACCTTTCCAGTGCTTCATTAGTCTGTCACAGATGGCATCACTATCCGTGAGCTAGTATAGCGGTGACAGTTTAGCAAGAGACCGTTCTTCATAAAACATTCGCTTCTTTGGCTTTCCTGTCCGCCAACTAACTGTATTGAAACACTTTAGTGATTTCACATTTCAATTAAAATCAAAATATTGCCTACTGATATCGTGATTTGTCGCTGCTTTGGGGGAGATTAATGAGCTGCAGACTCTCGTGTTTGTCTTTACATCTTTTGATCTCTTACTTGTTGAGAGATATAGTTTTCTAATAGATAAAACGTTTGGGTTTTTTAAAATCATTTTGGACTAAAATAGCATTTTCATCCTCGTCTGTTTTCATTCTCTCTGCCTTTACATAATGTCAGTGCTGTGTTATCTATAAGGCTGACTAGGCTGACTAGGCTGACGGGGGCCCTGCAGGTATTAGGGGGTTTGTCAATTTGTTTACTGAGGCACTGTTACCATACAGGGACCCGAAATACCTCAAAGCCTAGGGGCCCGGCTATGGGTTAATACGGCAATGCATAATGTATCTTTCAATTACCATTATGAGGAAAACAAAAAACAACATGACATTAAACAACGTGTGGTCTTGTCTACTGATATTATTTCCAATTACGTATAACAACATTCAATGTTCGCCTTCATTTGGCGTTTCTTTGTTGTATTCATGGCTTCATTATCAGTATTGGTTATGGCAGATTAAAGGCGTATTTTCCAACCATTCCGACTGGAATAAAACAAATAGCCAAATGAGTCCCCTGTTCGAGTGAAAGGATTTGAGGAACAGTCGCACCTCGTTACACGGCCTTGTTAGGAGCATCTGGCTTGACCTAAAAATAGACAAAATGGATCAACTAAAGGGATAGATTCGAACACCAATTGCACTTCAGGCAAATACCGTACCTCCTGAGTTACCTCACGCTCTCTGAAACAGAAAGGACAGTGACCCTGCCATAAGTTCTCACATGCCAACAAAGCACGTGCCGCAGTCCTGCCCTTTCTTCCAAGACCTTAGAAAGAACATCTAGTTGCGATCAGGACAGGACAGGCGAGTAATCGTGAGCTACGTAGTAAGTTCACTGGTTCCAAACGTTCTCATTGGGTTTAACATGAAGCGCAAAAACTAGTCTAGGAGCTATTGCTAGTTACTTGGTCCTAAACCTAATGCCGACCATAGGAAAGAACCATTAATAAAAACTGATGCTGTAGTCATGTTGATCGTTATCTGACACAGATATTCATTGATTTAGCACATTTAATGCTAGAAAAGGACAATAAGAGACCAACTGAGAAGTTATGCATATTCCAAGCTTCATTGTGTAACCATGTTTGTCAATTTTTTTTTAATTCGGCATTAAACATCTTGCAAATATGCATGTATCCTGATAAAAAATAACTTCCATGGTGCGTTCTTCCTTTTTTTTATTTCTCTACCATGCAGTCATAAAATTAATATTCAGTGTAACAATTAACGAGTTCATCTGGAACTGTGCCGTTTTGTATAGTACAGGCTCCGGTGCAGTTGTTATTACGGCATCAGATTCGAGGCTAGAGGGTATTGGGATCAAATTTCATTCGTGATATGGGATTCTTAATCTCGGTACAAGCTCCAACCTAGGTCGTGAGTCTTGCTGCTTATCGATTAGAACAACCACATTGTTTTATAGCAGTTTGGGTATTTTTTTTTTTTCGTTTATTTTAACTCTAACCTCAATTCCAGCATGGGAAGTTGAGCTGTACCCAGCACAACATGAATAAACGACATTTAATTGAATGTAAGCAGGAAAACACTTTTTTTATCTAGCCTAACCTAGAGTTGGAGGTCACTTCACTTATTAAGACCTGACTACGGTACATTGGTCTGACCTTATTCATATAGTTTCATTAGAAGTAATTAAAGGTTGGATATCAGATTTGATTATGACGTGAGCTGCCAATCAATATGACATATGGTGCATCACTAACTAAACATGAGACAGGATGACGTTCTTGAAGTAGATCGTCAGCCTGAGGAGTGACGGGACGTCGGATTGATCCCCGTCACGGAATTTATATGGGATATTCTTTGTTCAAGCCAATGTAATTCTTGGACATAAAATAAAAGATTCCTTGTTGGAAATAATAGCCTCTGTGGCAGAAGCAGGTTTACTCTGAAGACCATGTGTCGTAAACATCTGACAGCTACTTCATAAGCAACGTGTTGGGGCCGTTAAAAAAATCTGTCCTTTCTTTCACGGACTAAACTGGTGTCTGATGTAATAATTTATTTAGACATAGTTACATTTTTAAGGGGCAGTCTTATAGTTGTACAAGATGACAGTCATCCACAAAATATTTGTATGAAATACATGACACGCACTTAACATATTACTACCAATTAAAGCAACTTACTACCAGAACAATGATAATTCCATAAATACTTAAAAGTACGTCTAACAGTAACTGGTGGCAGTCCTCTTTATAATAATTATGTTGAAATATACAGTAGGCCCTATATCATCAACTGCATTTAAACAACAAATTACTATCAGTTAAAACAATCTACTAGTATACTAAAATCAGGCCTGGATTAATAAGGGGGCAATTGCTCCGGCCATACATAGCCGTAACTACATTGAGGCAAATGAGGCAAATGCCTCATACCGAAATTTACGAAAAAAAAATTGTTGTATATACAAAGATCTCTCACCCAGATTGTTTTGCCTCGCTCCGCTAGGTGATTAACTGTTTTTGACTCATTTAAAAAAAAGATTCTAGTTACGGCCATGCCATATTCATCCTGGGATAGAATTACAAAATTGGTTGCACATATTTAAAATTTTAGTGAGAATATATTCTTTATAGTAGTGTGGTGTGTTTGTAGGTATAATTTGCAGCTGTTTATCACTAGTATAATGTGAAAATAACAAATATCACAGATGTAGACTTGATAACACACATTTAATTATTTTTTATAAAAATAATTGACTCTTGCTGTTGCTACTGGTTTGGTGGGCTACTGTTACTTTTCGTGAACTACTGATATTATAAAGATTTTGATGGTGATTAAAGGATTCGTTGTTGGTGACTCACCAGCATATTTTCTATTCAGGGACTATTAGTGGAAAGACATATCATGTTTTGCTACTCATGGTCTATAGAGGAAACCCGCTAGCGCCGCATAGGCCAATCTTTGCAAATAGCAGCAAGGAATTTTTATATGCGCTTTACAATAGACAGGACAACACATATAAACACGTTGTTGGCCACTGGCGGGCGTAAGTGGAGTACACCTACCCACTGAGGCTTACGGATGGAGCCGATTTCGAGATTAAAAATAGTATACCTCGACTATGATTTGATCCCAGTACCTATCAGCGGTGAGTCCGATAGCTGAACCAATGCGCCACCGGTTCAGTTCAAATAAGAAAACTGTTTCTTTAATTTAAAAGTGCTCGCTTGGACTTCTCAAAATGAGGTAAATTTTTCAAATCTTTCTGGAAAAGGACTCACAAACCTATCGCAAGTTCATAGAACTCCAGCCGATTTCTTACAATTATTGCCATCCCAGATGGATTTTTTTAAAGCTAGGTACACTCAAGGGATTTTACATTATAATGAGAACCAGCTTTTGTGAAGCACAAATCGGAATTTTTGGAAGTAATGGGTTTATCGCTTGATGGATACCCCGAACTAGATAGTAATTTGTTATCATTATATTTACTTACCGTATTGTCCCATAAGTGATCAAGCGTTAATCACCAGGTTGTTATGTGCTACTGTGTCCCCAGTGATACACTTTCAACGTGCTGACCAGAGTAAGATGTGAATCACATCTAAAAATCTTAGTCTGACTTATAAGTAGACAAGGGCGAAAATCCATTCTTGAAAGTGGAGTGGGGAAAGCCGGCGAAACAAGCGCCCTGTCCACAATGGGGGGGGGATGATATCACTGTCCCCTCCCACCCCCACCACACACCCCAGGTATGACGCCTTTATAGACCTCGTGTGTACTTCGGTATATTTGCGTTAAGATGACATGGTTAAGTGTTACATTGATACAATAAAGAGAAATACTGGTAAAGATTATTATTTAGGTATTTTAGTTTTAATTTCACTGAAATTTTTAGTTTTTCTAAGCAAAACGGGGGGGGGGATAATTATATAGGCATCAAAAAGTGGTGGGATGTGTCCCCTCCATACTCCCTGGGATTTACGCCCATGGCTCTGACTAGATTTAGACTTGGTTATGCTGATATCAATACTCATAGAAATAGATATAGACCTGACTTGACCAAAAATTGCCCGTTGTGATGTTTTGGAAGATGAATTTCATTTTTTTTTCTATGCCCATTATATACTAATATTTAAAACAATAATTTTCTTAAATACAAAAGTACATAAACCTAAATGGAATTTAAATAAATTTATATGTGAAGCTCTTAGAACTAGAGAGAATTTTTGTGATTGTTAGCATTGTTGTTCATTAATGTTTATAAAGAAAAAATGTAACATTTTGGATGCCTGATATTATATATGCCGTATCACTCACCTTGTCACAGGGTGGACAACCCTAACAAAGAATAAAGAAATTGAATATAAAAGCGCTAATGAATAATGTAGCATGTTTCCTCTGATGCCACCTTGTTATGTAAAAGACTCCATGTTGTTAATTAAAAAAAGGTCCAACTATTGACCTATGACTTGTATATCAAGGATATGATATGTCAGGGAAAATGTATAAAGGATTCTTTGGTGCTAATGGAAAACTGTAGCAGGTTTCCTCTTGATGTCATTCAATAGCTGTTGATTAATAAGTCAGTGTGCTTTAGTGGCCCTTATGTGTACAAAGCTATCTCTTCTGTATGCTTCTAAACTGAAATCATTGCCAAAACATCCTGCTTATGACCTGATGTTTGAAGAAAAGTACAAGGAATGCCATTTGTATTCTTTGTCTTCACATCAAGCAGTTTTAAGCTGCTTCCAACATCAGTTTTGATGACATAATGGAAATGCCTTCATATTTTATTCTTCCAACATGGAATATTAAACCACCAGATATTGTGTTTGATCTAGTGCATCAGAAGAAAGATCAGACAGATCTACTAGTATAGAAACAACATTTCTTTGATAATAATGAGTAGATACAGTGATTTCATCCATGTTTATACTGATGGATTACTAGATGGTAATGCTGTAGCCTCTGCTACAATGTTCCCATTCAATACAATTTGCAAGACATAGCCCTATTCATCATCTAATTTTAATGCCAAAACACAAGTAATATGTGATGCCCTGGACAAAAGCGAAATTCTGATGCTTCAAAATATTAATTTAAAAAGTTATCGGAGATTTTGAAATGCCATAATGAAATAACTTATAGATTATTTCAACATCTATGCAACGCAGTTTAAAATATTAAAATAGCTCCTCTGGTTATCAAGATTTTGACAATTATTTAAAGTAATTCAAAATGGCAGCCATTTTTAAAGATGACGGCCAAACGGTAAATTTTGGGAAACTACTCCCATGCCAGTTTTCATCACAGGCATGTCAGTAATGAACTTATGTCATAAAAACAACTTTCTCTTTAATAAATCCTGGGATCTGGGATTCAAGAGTGTATATGTCAATATGCATACGCAACGCCATTATATTTCATAAGATCTGTTATACTTAAAAAACTGTCAGAAGTTTTGAAATGGCGTGATGAAATGATTTATAGATTATTTCAGTACCTATGCAACGCAGTTTAAAAAATAAAAATCGTTCCTGTGGTTATCGAGATTTTGATAATTATTCAAAATACTGAAAAATGGCGGCCATTTTTAAAGATAGCCAACGAACGACAGATGTAGAAAAAAAGACTCCCAGGCTAATTTTCATCACAGGGACGTCAGTAATGAATTTCAATCATAAAAAAGGTCCTCTCTAAAAAACGTACGGGCTCTGGTATTATGACTGGACTAGCCTGTAGAGCACATTGATTTTTATCTGATCATCGGCTATCGGACGTCATACATATGGTCATTCTGACATATGTCTTTAGAGGAAACCCGCTGCCGCCACTTAGGCTACTCCTTCCGATAAGCAGCCATGGATATTTTATATACGCCATCACACATACAGGACAGCACATGCCACAGCCTTTTATAAACCAGTTGTGGATCACTGGTTGGAACTGAAAATAGCCCAAACTGCATATGGGTCTACTGAGAAGAATCGATCCGACGACCGACCGGTTCACAGGCGGACACGCTACCATTTGAGCAACATATATATATTGATTACGTTCTTATTTATTTCTACACGTACCTGCAGTCCGCCACCGATGGGAAATTACACACTCCAACGACGGCGTCATATTTGAGAATCCCTGGACACGACCGCGTTAAAGTGATACCGTGAATGCAGACAATATATTTACTGCATGTACCGCAGTCTGGATACTGGCCTGTTACTTGTCCGTTACAACTTGAAATACACGAGTGAAACACTAAAAAAATAAATACAAAAATAAACACAAACTCCACCCACTAATTAACATCAAATCATTAAAGGCATAGTTCCACGGATTTTAAGGGGGTTTGTGGTCTAGGTATTGATTACGAATGAAGCTTACATTCATTTGTTATACTATATCTCGTTTTCATATCAGGCAAGATATTTTAACTGAACCATGGTATAGGGAATTCCATGTCGAGTCGATCGATATGTTTCTCATTTAAACATTTCAAATTCAGAACTCATCGTTGAGTGAAATAAGTTGGTACGAAATGTTTTTGCAGCTACAAAAATATTTAGATGTTTTAAATTACGGTTAAAAGGGGAATACCCGTCACGTGACTCGAAATATATACCGCACACCTTCAATCTTTGTCCGTGAGCATAATTCATTATTATTTTGTTAAATATTGATAATAAGCGAGATGCGGAGGTTATATAAGTAGTTGAATAAAGTATTTCTATGGACAAATCAAATGTTTATATTTAAAATTAATTCTTTGTTTGGAAATTAAT
>JAULBS010124911.1:0-13853 GCA_032355785.1 Symmetromphalus regularis | reverse complement strand
TAGAATCAACAACCATATAACTTTAATAGATATGTCATTGAAAATATCTACTACTGACAACAAGACCCCGAAGTGAACTGAAACCACGTAATCTTTGTAGTTGCCAGAATCACAACATAATTATTTCTCACAAAAGCATCCGGTTTCCAAAAGAATATCCATGTAGCAATCAACGGTTCACAATCAACCAATCAAAACCAGTGTATTAGAAACTATTGAAAATTTATTAGTAGACCACATTTCCGTGTCCATATTTTAGCAAAACTAAATTAAAAGCGTACATGCAGACCAATCTCCAACTGCTTTGAACACTAGCACTAAATCAACAGGTGACATGTTTTTAAGTATATGTCTGGCAAGGTAACTGGAATTCTTGTTCGTATTACGTAACCGAAAAAAACTTGACATGGTCTATTCCGCGTTACCAGAAATAGCCGGTTATTGAAAGGGGACAATTAACATGCATCATGCGAGATTTGTTACTTGTTTGTGTGTAAAGATTAGTTAGTGATGTTTTGTTTGGCACCACAAATCTGTGTCACCGTCAGACGTTAGTTATTGGAATTTGTTTTTCACTTTGAGCAAAATATTACAGCGACTTCGACTTCTCACTACTGCTAAAAAGTTGGCAACTTCAATGAACTTTTGGCAAAGAAAAGCCCCATTTTACCTGCTAGATTAGTTCCTGATGAATTACTACACTATACATCATATATTATATTTTGCTAAATTTTTATTAACCATTAGATATGTACATTTTTGAGCTAAACTCTAAATTAGTTCTAAATACTCACCTAGATCATCATCCTGAATTTCTTTTGACTTAAAACCAAATGCTTCTGACCAGTCTGTGGTACTGGATACTGTCATAGAGTCTGTGAGTGAGGTTGTTGGCATTGTTACAGGGAGCTCTGAAAGCAAAATTAATGTGATTTTCACATTAAAATATATTAAAACAAGAATATTTGTTTAACTTTAATAATAATAATAAACAAATGTTAACGGCTACTGACCAAAAATAATTACATGTAAAAAATGGGAAATATTTTGTGAAATTTTATCTTCCAACAAATAAACCTTTTAGGAAAAACATTTTGGATCATATTTTTAATTTAACTTAACCACTATGACCAACTGTTTTCCATTAATTTCTTTAGATACAGTTATGGGAAGGCTTCAACAGAATCAATGTAAACAGTGAGCTAAATTTAAAACTTAATATCATGTGCCAAACTGCAATGTTATTTTGAACTGGTAACTGTAATTTTTTTAAAGCATACAACCAATAAACATTATCAAGAAGTAAATATTTTCACTACCAAGACTTATTAAAAATTGAATCAAATGTATTGTGGAAAATAGTTACTCCCAAGTGTAGCTAGCCAAATCATACCTTAGGGTTTTATTTTAACTTATTTTATATAAAAGCAGGAGACAGTCAGTGGCAAACAGCATAAAATCAACACAGGATTATGTAAGTGCAACTTACTACACTTGGGACGGTACTACCATTAAGCTACCACATTTTGTATTTAATGCACCTGACAAATGACTAATAGCCTTAGTTATAATGGTCAGAACATCAGACAAGTCTAGTATGTATGGGGATCAAATCTCAATGAAGCCATGTGGTTTTCACTTTATTAACTTAAGAGCAAGTGGTCCACAACTGGAATGACCATAGCATGTGGTCTGTGCACATAAAAAATATCTTGCTGCTTACTAATAATGACTTTGTGTGGTGGCAAAAGACGTCCTCTCATATACTAACTTTAACCTTTGTCTTGGATAGGAAACCCAGCTTTGTGCCCAGGCCAGCCTCTGTGAATCTTAATCAAAAATAAAGTTAAACCTAATGTAACAAATGAAGATGAAATGAGCACAAACCTGGAGGAGGAAGACCAGGAGGCTGTGTGTTCTTGCTGGCTGTGAATGTGTTTCCACTGAAAAATGAAAGACTGTTGGCACTGTTATCAAACAGCAAGGATTTGCGACTGACACCTGGTGGATTAACAGACTGTGCACCCTGAGAGGGAGAGCCCAGCTGTGTGGGTTGGAACTGAGATGTACACGGAGAGAACTGTGATGACGCCTGTGTTGAGGGCTGGCTTTGTGATTGTTGTGTTAAGACCGGACCCTGTGAGTACTGTGAAAGAGTTTGTGTGAACTGTGTCGGAGGAGTCTGGCTTGGCGGCAGTGAAGCTGGGCTCTGTTGAAAGTGTGGCGGCTGAGGAAGGGACTGTATTGGAGGCGACTGCTGTGAAAGAGAAGTGGGCCGTGAGACTGTCGAAGCATTGCTCTGTTCCTGTATGACATCTCTAATACCATCTGTGGTCTCTTGAGTTATGTCAGGTATATGGCAGCTAAAAACGAAGGAAATAACATTCAATAACAAACAACATGCCTATTAACATGTACCAATGAAAATAAAATGGCAAAGAAGTGATAATGAGAAAAACTTTCTAAAAATACCAACTAACCTCTTATCACAACAAATAAAATAATTTAACCATCTGAATTTTGAAGGTGATGAAATTCAACACTGTTATAACACAGGTGTATGTTCGTAAACAAAAACAACATTGGTGTGAGATTACTGTATTAGGGCTGTTCCAGTTAAATTTGAGGGGTGGGGGGGCAGAACACCTGTAAATGTTTAGTGTACCACATATATATATATATAAAACAAATTTCAACCACCACCTACCTATATAAAATATGCTCATGACCCCCTACCAAGGTTAATATATTTTGAAAGTACCAATTTATTGCCACTGTATTTCTTCATGGTTGGTATTAACAACTGTTCAGATCGTAGACGACCCATTTTTGTAGTGGTCAGGTGCAGATTCAGGATTTCTGAAGGGGGAGGGGGATCCAAATGTGATGGGTGAACAGGACTGGGGAACAATGATTAATTTTCATGCCCTTCCACTTGGAAAATATATATAAAAAATAAAATAAATAAGAGAAGGGGGGTCCGGACCCCCAGGACCTCCCTCTGGATCCATTACTGATGGGACAGTTTGGTTTTTGCCCAAATTAAACAAAAATGCCTGAATTTGAACACCAACATTTATTCATATTAGTATTACAGCCAAAGAGCTATATACTGTTATACACGAATCATTAAGAATTTTTACATGGTTTACTGCTAATTTCATACAAATGGTAATTGTTGAACAATTAAGAAAACTGTCGTCCCTGACATGCACTCGGTAGTTATTGGGTGCTCTTGGTTGAGCTCGGTAAATAGTACGACCTTTTCTGGTTTGAATTTAAGTCAGTTTGAAAAGGGACGTTTGAAAGTATTATTAAAAAAATTATTGCTTTATTTGTAAAAGAGCAAAAAATGATAAAGCACATGGATTTGGTACCAATTTTCCATCCATACATGAATGAAAGCAATTTTGAAGGTTCAACTCAGCCCAATGTTTGTCAAAATTCAGTGATGGTGTAAAACCACAAGTTTATGGATGGAATCTAATACAAGTGAGAAAGTATTTAAATACTTACTGTGCATCACTCTCCAATGTGTTTTTCTTCCGACCATTTCCAACTGTGCGGTTCTGACTGTGAGGCGAGTTAGATCTGTTAGTGTGACTGGCTGAACTGTGACTGGGACGATTCCCATTGGTTGTCATGCGTTCTGCTTTATTTCCTATTGCCAATGATGGCCAGGCATCTTTACCACTGTTTGGAGGAGGGTGTTGTGAAGGGTTGTGAGAAGAAGAGTGTTGCTTTGGATTCTCGTGTGATTCAGAAACTACAGCATTCACTGGCTGGCTATCTTGAGCATTTATGGGTGAATTTGATTTTTTTCTAAAAAAAAAATGTTTTTGGTATAATTATAATATCCATAAATATTTCATCACCATCATATATTGACTGAAAGCTAAGATAAGGCATCAACAAATTTTGTTCAGGAAAATTTAAATATTAATATGAGGTATAAAACGAATAATATTTCTGCATGGTAAACAACTAAAAAAACTTTGCTTTTTCACAGTCTACTTGAAAATTGAATATGCATGAAAATTAGTCTTACTGCATCATTCAGAAGTAGGTTTCATCTGGAATAGCATTACTTTAAAAATACAAATTAGAGAAAAATTAAGAATTAATTCACAATAGCTCACTAGGATCTACATGTAAATAACCACTGATGACCATATTTCTTAATTCATTGCGAATACAGATATAAGCATGAATAAGTTTGGTTTTTGACAAAAACTAATTTCCATCAACCAAAAATATTTTAACATCATCCTGTGGCCATATAACTACAATGCATTACATTGTGATCTAGTAGTCTTACATTACACAAGGCAAAACAAAAATAATATAAAGCATGTACCTTGAAGTTTGTATTTTTTGGTTTACAGGAGCATTGGTAAGCTGATTGTTAGCCGTGTTCTGATTATTTAGAAACTGCTCTAACAGCTTCTGCTCATATTCCTGATGTTTACTACAATACAAAGAAAAAAGAAGAGAAGATGATTAAACTTTGAAATAAAGCTAAGATACATTGTCACTTTTGTTTTAACATATATCATTAAAATTAAACAGTAAAGAAAGAATAATTACAACATTCAATACCAAAAAGACAACTTATTTTATTTGTATATGAAAGAAATTTATGTTTATTGACTAGTGTAAGAACATAAAATATAATAAATATACAAATTCAAATTTATTCTGCTTGATTTCTTTTTTAACTTACCCCATTTGCATTTCTTCTTTGGTAAAACTAGCCGCTTCTTCGCCAAGCTCATGCAAGTACATGCAATCCTGAAAACATATGCACACATTGTTATGACATTTAAAAAAATACCAGCCACTGGTCAACTGTAAATTTACATTAAGCATTATAAAACTTAGTTATTTTAAAACAAGAAGGAAATGTGAATAGTTTCAATGCAACAAATGTGATCATTTTCAACAAGGTTTTAAATCATAAAATTGTCAAACATGTTTAATCACAAAATCAGATAGTTACTTAGCTACTTAACAACAAGCTGGTTATCTAGATCAAGAAATATCTATAATCTGTCTTTACAACATAAGAAGTACACCATTTCTTTTTTTGAAAGAATGGATATGTCCGACATAATGGGACATGAAACAAACTGAAAATAAGGATGAATCAAATATATATTACCGTTTTATTACACTGAGTTCCCTTAAGAAAATGACTGCAGTACTTTGTTGTACCAAGTGAGGCTTTAAGAGTACGCCCATCTATATGCACATTATTGACTGCTAAGATAGCCCGTAATGCATCATCAGACTTCAAATAGGTCACATAAGCACTGGCACTTGGACCCTGCAAAAACACACAAAACCTGATCATAAGGAAATAAAAAAAAATATTTAATTAACTACTTGTAAAACAATTTTAAAATCTCCTTATCTAAATACAGAAGTCAAGAACACATTTTTGTTATTAATATATATGGAATAAAATAAATAAAAAGATCAGTAAATACCTGATTACAAGTATCTGTAACTAACATTTACAAAATCTAGCAAAATATGAATTAGCAAAAGTTAATTTATTATCATAAAATCGTTCCACCTTAATTTTAACAAGTACATCCTAAAATATTAAGAATTCTTTTTTAGTACTATGCAATCAAAATTAATTTCTTTTTAAACATACGCATTTAACTGAAACACATAGACATACATGAACCTGGGAGCCAGCATAGGTAGTGCTTTGGTTTATCACAACTTTATGTATCTTGCCAAATTTGCCAAAATACTCATGCTTCTTCAAAACCTCAGACTCAGAAAGACGTTGAGATAAGCCAAGGACAAATACTAAATTTCTCTGCACCACCCTAATAAAAAAAAAAAGTGGAATAGAAAGACAATTCATCAAAAACAATAATTTGCCACATAAAAGAAAATGTAACTACACAAAGGTGTTAAAATTATCTTTTTTCGAGTAATATAAAGGTCATATGATTAACAAATTATTTCTCTCATTAAAAACCTTGAATGAGAATGCTGCAATTTATTCAGAACATTTTTCGTTTTATAGAATTAAAGTTTGGGTGTTATAACATGTCATAAAGCACAATATTTAAATTAGTGGCACATAATGAAAGGATGAAAGGAAGGACAGACATGTCAGTTTGCTATCTCTGAAAGGGTCAAAATATGTAGATGATTGGACCGTAAACAACAGTACCTGACATTAGCTAGATGCTTCCTATTCTCAGCAGCCTTCTGTTTCCTTTGGACATCTTTCTGACGTCTTTCCTTGCGCATTCTTTGTAATCTAAATAGTTATTACGTAATTAGATAACCAACCTAATAATATTATTGTTTGCTGTTTTATTTAATTTTCTAAACATAAAAAAGGATTTCTCAGAATGAGCATGCTTGTTGTTCTAAAAGGTAATGCAACACATTTGGCTACCAAAGGTACTGCAACAGACATCACAGTGATAAGTCTTATAATTATTAATTTTTTTTAAATAAATTATTACTTACTCATCTTCTGTCAGAGGTTTAAATTCAGCAGGATCTTCTTGGTATTGCTGAAATATTTACAATAAACCAAAAATGAAGTGAAACATTTTAAAACAAATGCATACATGCAATGGCTTTTACAATTATTTTACCAATGTACATGAACAATATAATCATATTTAACTATTAGAATATAATACCTAACAGCAAAAATTATTTATCTTCTTTTAGAAATGTTCAGACCAATAAATTCACTCACAAAACCTACAGCGATTCTTAAGATATATTAAACAAGCAACAAACAAAACAAAAAAATATCAGTAACATTGAGTTACATGCTTTCTTTAAACTACTGAAATACATAAAATTACTATTCCCAAGTATTTTTTTCACTTCTCAAAATCAAAATGTTTTTAGTATCCTATTCCAATAGAATTTTTAATAATTCAAATCTATTAATAAAATAGCTTAATGTTAAAACCCTTTTTATTTTTACCTTTCGACAAGCTGGACACAATCCATTTTCATCAGTTCGAATCCTATGCCAACAAAACCTGCATATCTGAAAAATAATAACACCATGTATCACATATAAAAAAGATTAACACAAAAGCAAACAGCTTTACAAGATTTCAGTTTGAGTGACTGTCATCCCCATAAACTTAAAATTCTACAGGAAACCATGATAGTCTCCAGACTATGGACTCATTTACTCCCAAGATTTCTAAGCATTGTCAGGTGGTCTCTACAATGACCATTTCATATGTGAAAATAATTATTCATTTATTTGAAAATGAATAAAGAAAATATTTCTAGAATACTTAACTATCAAGTCACATTCTTTTAAAGACTAAGAGTACAGATTACTTTTATCTCAGCAAAATGATTTTTGTAATTTGAGTAAACTTGGTAGAGTATTATTAATACTCACTAATAGAATACAATTGAAAATGTTCATAACATTACCTGATATCCACATGTGCAAGGGAAGAAATTGACATCATCTATCTCCAAAAGTTCCATACACAGTGGACACTGAAAATAAATCATCATTAAACAACATTAAAAATGGGATACAAGGCTTAGTATTTTTCTCAAAGAAATGTAATGCCAAAACAAATGATTAGTTCAGTATAATTATAAAATATTTCTTAATGAACAAAAATATATTTGTGACATGACTTAAAAGTAAAAATTATGATGTTTTACAGGAAGAACCTATCACACAGACAACACTTTTTTTTATTAGCAGCAATGTATCCTTTTATCTCCTTTTCCCCACAAACAGGATTCCAAATACCATAGTTATTAACATCAGTTTAGAGCAGGAAACAGATATCATAGCAAAAAAACCACTGCATTGGTGGTTTACAATAGATAATGTGACAAAAGAAAATGACTCATCCACTAAATAATCTATAAAGTTACATCCAACAACAGAGCAGGAAGCAAAAAAGGTTCCTTCTAGCCACTACCTGATTTCAAAAGATCACTTCCTACACACGTATGTTTCAAAACTGTCTTCAGTTATAATACACATAAAATTTCCTCAACAATGATCAGGGATCTGCTCAAGATTGCTCGAGTACCAGCAGCTTTTTCCAGGGTTCCCAATGTGGGTTTATACATGAGCTGTGAAGCTGGTCATCCTATGCACCAGATAGGCTGGGGAAGTATCTTTCAAATAAAGATAATAAATTCATTCTTCTCGATTTTATTTAATATTATACAGTCTATGACTAAGATATGGTGGAGCATACACAGCCCCATGTAATACTGACTGCAGGGAAACGTAACATGCTTTTCGCCAGGATTTTTAAGGTGCTTAAATAAACTGTCTATCAGTTTAGCTGCCTGTGAGTGGTAATTGGGTAGAATGACGTTTGAATTGACCTTCAAGGCACATAGCATAACCTGTGGAGACACTGAATTGAACTTGCCACATTTTTTACTGAACTTTTGAGGGGATGCCAGTGAAATAAGAGATATCTACAACGGTTTCACGTTATGTTTTTCTTAAAGTCTAGAAGTATGGCCCAGAGTACTTATATAATGAAGGTCTTATAATAAAAGACTATTTACTTGTTATTTTAGTTTAGCTTAGTGGTTGTCAGCATTTCTGTGCCCTGGTCGTGTCCAACCAGCACCGACTGATAAGTGCATGATGTGCTATACTTAAACAAAAAATTTAGATTCATTTTCTATGTATGCATGAGCAAATGAAGAGCTATACATTTTACCAAATAGTAATGTTTATGTGTATAAGAATGTTCGATACAATTAGAAAAATTCAATTAAATTAAATTAACTGGACTACAATAAACCTACTTCCACTTGTTCTTCTCCTACAGACATGATGAATGGATCACAACTTGGAGAAAATACTGGCTAAAAAGTATCTGAAACAAAAAATAACATAAAAATATAATTATACATGTATTAACAAAATGAAGACTGGTTTAAATTTTAAAATATCAAATGAACTCCATGAGTGCTGTAATTAAAACTCCACCAGCAGGAAACAGTATATTTCGAAATCTGAGGTAACCGGATGTCAGTTCACGTGGTTTTTACAAGGTAACCTATAGTTCGGTTACATGAATTATATTTGTGTAACCGGTGATTTATCTGATTGATTACCTCAAAGTTATGTTGAAATTATGTTTTAAATACATATTATTTTTTTAGCTCAAACAAAGTTAAAACAAAATACCAAAGAAAACAATTTACAAAACAGGTTTTTTTTATGTTTGCTAAAGTTAGCTATAAATGTTTTTTTTTAAATTTATTTGGTGTTTTTTAATGAATACTTCCAGATTCCTATTTTTCATTTCATGCTGTCCAAGCTACTTTCACTTTATCTACAGTGAGGATCCAAATGTTTGTTTTTTAAAACTCATTCTACGAAGTGGGTATTTTAAAACTTTTGCAAAACCTGTTTATGTTACAACCGTTTTCAGCATTTGTAAAATTATAGGCAATCCAATATTATGTCAGCATAATTATATTCCTAAAGATGAAATAGCAGCAGATAATTTAGCTATGTCCAGCGCTCATGGACATTTCATTAAAACGTTTGGCTCGACTCTATACTCCGCATTTTTAGTTTAGACCGGTTGCAATATAACATTGCCTAATGCACATAAAATATCTAAAAATCAGTCTAAAGCATTTTTCAGAATACTTGTATGTCTGTGTGAATAAATTTCTTGTAATCGTGAAGTTTAATTTCTGAAAGTCCACAGGTCACAACATAACCGATTTGCAGTTCGCGTAAATTTAATTTTGCGTAACTCACACGCAAATAGAACGGCGGTTCAAGTGAAATATTGTGCTCTGTGAAAGGGTAATATTTTATTGAACAAAGTAATGAAAAAAATAGAACATCAGACTTTTTTCGCCTAGGTTCACTAACGCAAATTAAAGAAATCAACAAAAATCCATATTCCAAGTAGTGTAAACAGACTATAGCTCTTAGTAAAAAAAAACCCATTCAATTACAGAGATTTTAAAATTTATACCCAGATGTCAAATAAAATGTGTAAATATGTCACTAATTTTTAATGTAATTTGTCAGTTGGCAGGGTTCGATTTATGAAATTTGACGTGTACCCATGGCTAACTTAGGAAAACAAAGTGCAATTTTACATATAAAATGGGAATTTTCAATTGGCTAATTTAACTGGCACAGGTGTGACCATCAGAGAGGTTCTATACATACATAGGATTTGAAGCTCTACCAGCCAAATTATCAACTTCACTATTATTGTCTCTTAGAGATTAGCAAGGCACACACATTACCGGTTCTATACATACATAGGATTTGAAGCTTTACCAGCCAAATTATCAACTTCACTATTATTGTCTTTTAGAGATTAGCAAGGCACACACATTACCAGTTCTATACATACAAAGGATTTGAAGCTCTACCAGCCAAATTATCTAGTTCACTATTATTGTCTTTTAGAGATTAGCAAGGCACACACATTACCGGTTCTATACATACATAGGATTTTAAGCTCTACCAGCCAAATTATCAAGTTCACTATTATTGTCTTTTAGAGATTAGCAAGGCACACATGTTACCAAATCTGGAAATAAGTGCTTGGTCGGGACCTTGTCCCATACAAAATTGTCATTTGTCAAGCTTTGACAGACACAAATTTAATATTAGCTGTCATTTTGTCCAACACAAAATCAGTTGTTTTGGTTTTGAATCAATTTGATACTGTACATTTAAAGTGCATATTTTGAGAAGTTTTAGATCATACAAGTGCTTATTAGATATGCCTAGTGGTAACTGAACAGTTACCAGAACGCCACTGCATTTACCTGGTAAAGGAGAAAAAAAATCCCTCTGTTAATAGCATTAACGTCACGTGACTGGTTCCGAGACGCTATGAATAATACTTTGAACACCCAGAATCCGTAATTGGTCGACGTGTTCCAAATGACCTAAATAATTGGCGAATGACCTAAATAACCAGAAATAATTATAAGATTGAAGTCGCCAAAATGTGTCATTAAATGATATCAGTTGATAATATAGAACTCTAAGAAACTAACATATTTAGTGATGTAAATGGGATTTGGGTATACTGCTAAAAATATGTTTCAACGCAGCACTAATGTCATGTGGTTAGTGAAGTCAAGACGAAGAAAATCACAGAGTTTTTCAACAAAATAAAAAACAAAACTCATATTCAACACCACCCACTTTTGAGAAAAGTTGGAACATTATGTTCCCGTACTTTGCTGAAATGGATAAATGACAATTTAGTACTTACAAATGCGTTGATGTGGTTGAAACATGAAGAAAATTTGAAAGGGGAAGTAACTGTAATTATCATTATTAGATGATTAATAATAAAAGATAGTAATAACACTATAAAACTTTTATTTATTTATTCAATTTTTACAAATTTCAAATTAATTTGGTGACAGGTACGTTTTCGTTTTTGACCGGCACAAATTGACTGACATAGGACATTTTTGACAGGCACAAATTGACTGACATAGGAAATTTTTGACAAGCACAAATTGACTGACATAGGACATTTTTGACAGGCACAAATTGACTGACATAGGACATTTTTGACATGCACGTCTCATAAAATTAATTCCAGGCTTGCACTACAGGGATGAAACATTACTGATAGTTACAAAATACCTCTGACAAATACAATAATGATTGTGGGGATCAATTAATCTGCAATGGTTTATCACCAAATATATGTAAACATAGAAAAATACGACAACTGTTAACTATGGGAGTGCACCTTTAAAGCCAACAAATATTAAACTGATAAGTAAACTTAAAACGACTCCATAAAATACTACATATTCGCTGATATTTTTTTGTGAAAGTACACCATCAATAATTCAGCCATTGAACTAACTTTAAACAGCTTTGTTTATATAGTTCTGCTTGACAGATGTTTATGAAAAATGCATCTATGTATTATTGTCTGAGAAGTGTTTCACAAAAGCCTGGGATCCCCACACACAGCAATGACTGAGGCATATGACTGATACTTTCAAACACATATACATAATTGATTTTGAAATCCTAGCAGCTAGTCTAGCATGCATTCCCCAATACCTCATTACTGTAGAAACATTGAAATGCTAGTCAGAAATCTGTTACATACAGATAGACAAAATACAGTTCACCCACAAAAAGAAATATATCATTATTTTTGGATATTAAGGAGTTGAAACCATAAGGGTCAGAAATTAAATATATATACATAAATATATATTTCAAATATTTTATGGACACAGTAATCTAAAAATCAATTGAACTTTTTTTAAATTCAAACCAAAATGTGCCCAAATGTTGGATTTTGCATATTTGTTACAAACAACAAAATCATTCTATATTTGTTTTGTTGGTGACAACGTTTTGATGGTGAGATGTTCAATATTTTGGGGAATTCCATAATCTTTTAAAACCTTGCTTAATGGAATATAAACAAGTATTAATAATAGACATCATTTCACTTTTAAATAATGTTTTGCATTGATGTATTAACTTTGATAACACTTATAAGTTAGTGGTCAGGAGTTTCTATAAAGATAATATCAACGAAGTATACCGGTACAGCATAAAAAGTACCAGAAAAACACCACTGCAAAAAAATACTGTATTTCGATATACCGGTAATACCCCACACCTCTAATATATTATATATGCAGGATTGATGAAACTGCCACAGTGATGGTTTAGTTCGCTTATCATTTACACGTTTAGGACATAGAAGCATATTTTGTAAATGAGTTTAAAAAATGTTTAATGGGTTACCTACATGTGAAATGCTTTTGATACATTGGTCAGTACCTAAGCATAGCCATGCAAATTGTCATGTTCCTGTGAAGTCAGTGACCATCACCTACACAACACGTTACAGAATACATGTTCCAAACTAATACTAACAATTAATCCACAGTAGTGACGTCACACTATTGTGTTAACTGTTGATTATTTTTCATGAATCTACACTTGGGAGGCCAATGAACGCAGAGAATGCATGCACGTGCAGCAAGTGCTGAATGCTATGGCGAGGAGAGAGTTCCGCATTTTCCTCAGTCATGGATATTAAAGAAATATGTTGACAACTGAATATTCATCTATCTAAAGATTTTTTTCAGACACTATCTTCTTAAGTTCACTCACTTTGCTCTTACACATCCATTACACCATTCGTACACATACATCATACCACAGTATTACAATTTACACATAAGTATTTCACTTACCTGGGTTTGAACCCACAACCTCCGGATTGACTCAACCAGCCACCTCGAACCAATTATTTATCCATCTTGACCAATCGATTTGTTACAAGTGAATGAACATTTTAAGTATAAAAAGCTGCGTAATCATCGAGAGTAAAATATGTCTATTACATTGCACGTGCAATTCTGTTGTTGAGACCCAACTGGGTTCTGTCGCATTTGATTTATTATTTTCTCAAAATTTATGAGTTTTAACCAAAGCGAAAGTGACATACCATACGTAATAAAAATATATTTCATACTGACAATTCTATTTAGCGAGTGGTGGATTAAGTAGGAGAATGCACTCGGAAGTGTGGATCCGTGAATAATTACTACGGGGCTTGTGAATTATTTTTCATGAATCCACACTTCCTGATACATTCTCCATTACATAATAAGTGGATAAATAGACAGACTGACCAACAAAGAGACTGACAGATGGGCAAATGAATAAATAAATGAATGGATGTATGAATGAATGAATGAATGCAAGAATGGACAAACAGATGGACAGACAGATGGATGAGATGGATGGATGGATGGATGAATGGATGGATGGATGGATGGATGGATGGATGGATGGGTGGGTGGGT
>JAULBS010124900.1:0-13854 GCA_032355785.1 Symmetromphalus regularis | reverse complement strand
AGGTAAGAGTGGCTTATTTGATTAACAGCACCCCACCTTCTCCCCCCCCCCCCCACCGGTATTTGTTTGATGGTATATATGTTCAAAGGTAGTACCATTATTTGTTTTACTAAACAGATAGTCTTTGTTGGCAAATGTATTTTGAAATGTTGTTATTATATTTATGTTTCAAAGCTTTGTTATGAATTCAGTTTTCCTTTGTTTAGAAATTATTTGAATGATGATGCTAATCTTTGTCAGGTTCATATGTTTTTGAAACAAGAAAGATGTTCCTATTTAAAAAGTTTTCTAAAAAATTCAACAAACTTAACATCATCTTAAAAATTAATTTGCATTTGCTATCGAAAAGAAACTAATTAGGCCCATCTTATTTCAGATGTGAGAGTTGTCTGTAATGTCTTCTCTTTAACTTTTTAAATGAATACCTTTGCATAGTACTTAGGGGTGCAGCGATATACCGGTATGTTGCAATACTTGCCAAGTGCAATACGTACGTATTGTGATATGTTTTTTTGTGTTTGGCTATATATACACACCTGCCTAATGAGTATGATATCCATCAAATTCTTATAAAACCTATGACTATGACATTAAGTTATACAAATAAAAGTTAGACCTAATTCAAACACAGGGCTAGCTCTGGCACAACAGTAACATTTGCCAAATTATCTCTAGAAGTAGAAATGTCAAAAATAGAAAAGTCATCTTTTTTTTGCACTTAAATGGCTATTATTAAAAGAAATTATTTCACCATATTACATTAAAATTTGTCAAATGTTTTTAAATTTCGCCATTGATGAATTTGGCGAGTGGCTGAGCTAGCCCAGAAACATATAAGTCTTCTGTGTCTATATTTTCTTTTTTCATCAGAAATTGGTACAGGACTGCCTGTCTAAGATATATTTAGCAATTAGTATGAATTACAGTGTGATAGTATCAAAATATGTCTTATCACATCTTGGTAATTAATCAAACTATATCGAAGTATGGGTTTGCTCTGTCGGAATATATTGCAATACGGTTTTGGCTGTATCATTGCACCCCTAATACAGTAATAGTACTATAATTAACTTGACACTTCCTTATAGTATGTTCCATCTTCATTATGTGAAATAACATTTGTGTAGTAACCTATTTTTCACTGGTTGTAGAAAGTTATTTATGAGTATAAACAACAATTGTTTTGTTAATCAATTTATTTTTGAGTTTATAAAATGTATAATAATAACTCATTACTCCTGTAGATAATTAAAAAATACTCAAAATAAAATTTAGCTACACTCATGTTTTATGTTACATTGTAACTGTATCGGTTGTTCATAAATTACATAATTTTATATATTGCATATTATTGGTATGCTAATTTTGTTTGGATATTGTTATTACATTGTACATTGATGCTAATTAAATGTATTGTTCTTCTTGTAGCATATAGTTGGAGCTTTCCAAGTACAGCAGCCGGGTAGCGATTCGCCAGTACAGCAGCCGGGTAGCGATTTGCCAGTACAGCAGACAGCCAAATATGCAACAACTAGTGAAAAGAAATTTGAAACTGCAGTGAGTTCATATTGTCTAACCAGTACAGTTTGTAGAATTACTGTATTCCTCTCATCAATTAGAATTGGATGTGGTAATGACTAGTATGTGGAGCCTTACAACAAAAAGTAAACTAACAACAAGTAAAGGAATGGTTTTTAAAAAAGAAACATTTTGAAAATAAATCTGTTAAGTACTGCCATATGAACTAAAATTATAGGCTTCCTTGACTTTTTTGTGTTGGCTACAAAGTTCTTTTATATATGTGCATTTTCCCAGTATTCACTGCTACCTTTTATTGATATATTTAAATTAATTTTATTACATGACTGTATAATCATGCACTGATAATGAAGGTTCTGAAAAGTGGGAGGTTGGGTTGGGTGGAACACACATTTACATAAATTATGATATATGTACCTTCAGTAATGAATGAATATATACAAAATAGGGGGGCATATACACCCTTGCCCTCCCCCTCCCGAACCCCAACTTCCTACGCCAGTGACAGATTTATCTATTTAATGTTGTGGGAAACAAATGCATTAAAATTTACCTTTTAAATGTACAGTTATGTGTAGTTTTGATATAAATTGTAATGCTTTTTGGGTGGTGGGGTGGTTGTTTTATTTAACGATACCTCACAGCACATTGATTTATTAATCATAGGCTATTGGATGTCAAACTTTTGGTTATTTTGACACATAGTCAAGTGTGAGCCAGTCTCCATTGGGATTTGAACC
This sequence comes from Symmetromphalus regularis, assembly GCA_032355785.1. NCBI lineage: Eukaryota > Metazoa > Mollusca > Gastropoda > Neomphalida > Neomphalidae > Symmetromphalus > Symmetromphalus regularis. The sequence goes on along the minus strand of JAULBS010124900.1, from coordinate 11,575 downwards.
AGTCTTCAGCTTGAGAGACCGGTCTGTTTGTTTCTTGACATAAAGTTATGAACATTTACTTTAAACCTGTAAAAATTATTTTGATGATACCGTGTTTCCCAAGACAGTTCTGCTTTATCTCATTATCTTACAAGTTGATGACCTGTTTAATTAGGTAATTAATTAATATCGTTTGTCTTCGACAGCCATTCAAGTTGTTCAAGCTCGAGCAAGGACCAGACACATCAGTTGCCCTCAGTAGAGAGGATGCACTGAAGTTCTATCGAGACATGCAGATGATCCGCAGGATGGAAACCGTGGCAGGAAATCTTTACAAATCAAAAATAGTCAGAGGATTTTGTCATCTTTACTCAGGACAAGTAAGTTGGAAGTTATGTTTTAAAATAGATTTGAAAGCAAGAAAACGTTTAGCATTATATTATTATGCAGTTATTATTTTTGTGATGAACGAAAGTAGCCTCTTGCTATCTGTTATATATGCATTCAATTCCAACTCAATATTAGGCTTATTTTGCTTAAATTAAGTCATATTTAAAGGTATTCTTTTCCCTGAATTATTATTTTTTTATTTTATTTTTTTTAAATTGTTTGACAACACCATAAGAGCACATTGATTTATTAATCATTTTATGTTTCCTCTAGGAGGCATGCTGCGTTGGAATGGAGGCGGCTATTACTGCTGAAGATGCCGTCATTACTGCATACCGAGCACATGGCTGGACTTATATGCGTGGTGTACCTGTTGTAGGTGTTCTTGCAGAACTTACAGGTACTAGTCTTTCTGTAATGTTTTACCTGTTCCTTCTTTAATGTTTTGAACATAAAATTGTTTTGATGTCAGTGTGTACGTTAGAAATCCACTAGATTGTACTGAAGGCTAAATAGTGCATTTGTTAAACCTTTCTTAGGTGATTGTATAATAGGCTAAATCTGATTGTAGTTTTGAACGAAGCTCCAATGCATCTTTGAGCCCTTAAAATTTCATGTGGCTAGTACGTTCAGTTTTGAAGTTACGAGAGCTTGAAAAGGACTAAAAATTTCATGTGGAATGAAAATTGCCATAATTTACATCTTGGTACTTCAAGAGGTCATAACTCTTAAGATATTCACAGTATAAAGTTTAAAATTTACACAGCTTTATTAAATATATTATAGTTAATGTACAAACAAAATATCAGGCGATTCTAAGGGGGTCAAGTGGGAAGTGCTGATTGATTTGCTATGGAATGACCCAACATTCATTGTCAATTCATTTTCAGGCCGTAAGTCTGGCTGTGCAGAGGGCAAAGGTGGTTCCATGCACATGTATGGCAATAACTTTTATGGTGGAAATGGAATTGTTGGAGCTCAGGTAAAACTCATTTGAGAGTAAAACATTTTTAGCTTTGATGAATTAAATCTTTAAAAAGCACAAACTTGAAAACTTGCCATTGGTGGGCCGTGTGAAACATTTTCATTGGCAAATTTTTTTTTGGAAATCCTGTGTGTCTGCAAAAACTGCTTCCACCTCCATCACAACTCCCTGTCTATTACAATAATTGTAGATACTTTAGAAGTGTGGATGAATTCTGTATGGCATTGCAAGATTAAATTCAGACTGTATTAAGTTTATTTATGCAACCTGTTCATATTCAAACTATAGGGTTATTTTTTTTTTTTTTTTAGGTCTTTAAGTCTTTCAATGTTTGAATTCAGAGAATTTCTAAGGCTTGGAATTTTTTTTAAGTGCATTAATTTGTTGTTTATTCTTGGAACCCCTTAAATTGCCCATGGAAATCGGCAGTGCCATGGAGATTGCCGCAGAGTTTTTCATACTCCATGGCACTTTTGTTGCTGCGGACTACTTTTTTTTCAAGGTGTATTTTTTTCTTAATATTAAAAATAAAGCATGTGCTAAAATAGCCATTGGAAATGCATTGGATACTATTTCTCCACAGTATTTACTTTGCTGTGGACGTTTTCTTAATTGCAGTAGTTGTTCTTGTAAATTCTGTCAGTATACTTTAACCCATCCTTTCAGTATACTTTAACCCATCCTTTCAGTATACTTTAACCCATCCTTTCAGTATACGTTAACCCATCCTTTCTCTGTATTCTTTCTTGATGAATCTTTGATACAGAAATGTGGTTTACGAAGATGGTGGTTTAAATATTTTATTTTTGTACATTATGTCATACATTGTTGTTTTCCCAGGTTCCTCTTGGTGCTGGAATTGCATTTGCACTCCAGTATCAAAAGAAGAACAACGTGTGCTTGGCGTTGTATGGTGATGGTGCAGCCAACCAGGGTCAGCTGTTTGAAGCTTTCAACATTGCCAAGCTCTGGAACCTCCCATCTATTTTCATATGCGAGAACAATGGCTATGGCATGGGCACCAGTGCAGAAAGGGCATCAGCTAGCGTGCAGTATTACACTAGAGGAGATTACATACCTGGAATTTGGGTAATAAACTTGTGTTCGTTATTTGATGATTTATTATATGACTGAGTAATTAGTGATTCACCCCGGGTGGCGCTGTGGTTAAGCTATCGATCTCATGGCTGGTAGGTATTGGGATCAAATCTCAGTTGGGGCATGGGATTTTTAATCTTGATACTGACTCCGCCTGGAATATGGTAAAGCAATTTGACTGATTTCCTCTGTAATCTTTAGTCTGTTTCAAATCTATTTTAGTAATACAAGTCATTTTGATATGTAACTACTGATAAATCTTGAAATTAGTATGTCGTGAATATTTTTTTATTATTATTTTTTTTAATCAAAGCATCTTGTATTTTTAAAACTAGTACGATGTTATGGGTAAAATTAAAATGCATGAATTAATTAATTCCTCTTTGTAGTCATAACATTTTTGCATTAATTTTATGCATGGATTAATGCAACATAATTGTTATTGTCAATAATTCATCTGGTATACATTTCTTTTAATCTCCATTATGTTTGTCATATACTCATTACATTTCGGAAACTAAATATTAAATGCTATTGGTTGTGACTATGAAGAATTATGTTCAATGTTGCCAGAAGCTTGTAAAATTAAAAGGAAATGTAAGGACAAAATGGGTAAATATTAATAATAATCCTGCATAAGGAAGTTTGTGTTATCTTGTCTTGTTATTTTAGGCAGAATTATGTCCCTTTGCATATGTTGTAGGTTGGCAACTGGTCCCACTTTCTTTATTGGGTCAGTTTGATATTTATTATGGTAAACTGATCATTGCTGTGTACCGTTTTGACTGAGATACGACCATTAAGGACTTTCATAATTATTGTTGACATTTTCTTATTCTGCAGATTTACAGAAATTAATAATTTTCAGATGCATATCCAACCCCACAGCCGCAAATTAGTGGGGTTTTCTGGAGTTTTTTGGTTTGTTTTGTTTAAAGACACCATTAGAGCACATTGATTTATTAATCATCAGTTATTAGATGTCCAACATTTGGTTATTTTGATACGTAGTCGAGTGTGAGCTAGCCTCCATTGTCATCAGCTTGATAGTCCAACATTCCACCACTGGACCACAGAGACCCCAAATTAGTGTGTTTAAAATCTTGATTTTGGAGTGATATTGACAAGCATTTTACTGATCATTTTGTAAATTTGTATGCCGACATTGACCCCCTACCCCATTCTGCATTTGCTGTGTACAAATAGGAGAATGTTGACAATATTACTAAGTCTTTGATCATTTATATAAAGGGTTAATTTGTTCTGCAGATTGACGGCATGGATATTTTAGCTGTAAGAGAAGGAACTCGATTTGCCAAAGACTACGTTCTAAAGAATGGACCAATTATTGTGGAGGTCGCTACATATCGTTACCATGGACACAGCATGAGTGATCCCGGAACAAGGTTAGTGTTTTACATATATTTTTATACTTTGCATCATGTCAGAAGGCACCTTACTTTTAACAGTAACTTTTATTCTGGGATTAATAGGACAAAAAGGAAAATGGTTTAGAAAGTGAAGCAGAAGTGAAATACTTTTATTTATTTGTTGTGTATACGGTACAAATGTTTTAAAAGGTAGTTGTTCATCACTTTGATACTTGTTTTTCAGTTGAACACACTGGTGTTCTGATGTTCCACTTGTGATGTGGGTTGCAAGGTTGACTGTTCTGATTGGTTTAGCTATTATTGGGAATATCTTGCTATTAATAGCTAGCTCATTGCTTTTTGAATTTTTACAATAAAGTGACTGAATAAACTATATATTAAAAAATATTGAAACTGTTGATAGTTGAGTAAACAATTGTGTTTGTTGTCGATAGTTGAATGAACAGTGAGTGAACTACTGTTGTGGCACTCGCTATTGCAATATACTGATAGTTTGATATGTTGTCAATGTCAGCAATGGCGACAATCCCCCCTTCCCCAACATTGACGTCCCTTAATAGACCCATAATTATGTGTACTTTGGTATATTTCCATCAAGATTACATGGCTAAGTGTTACATTGATATCATAAAGAGAAATACTGGAAAAGATTATTTCTGCATTTTAATTTCAATTTTTCGATACAAACTGGGGGGGCGGGATAATTATATAGGCACTCCCACTGTCTAAAAAGTGGGGGGATGTGTCTATGTTGAATGAAACTAAAGTTACAAAGAAAGGTTTACTGATAAAAAAATATAGTTTAGTTTGTTCTAAATTGAGTATTTTGTTAACTCTTTTTGTTTATTTTTGTAGCTACCGAACAAGAGATGAAATTCAAGAAGTGAGAGAAAAGCGAGACCCAATTACAAAATTTAAAGAAAGAATTCTTTCTGCCGAACTTGCCACAAAAGATGAACTTAAGGTAAAATTCACACTATTTAGGAATTCTTTTCATAAGGTATCAAAAATGTATTTATATCTATACAAGCCCTAATGTAACTATCGAATACTATGTTAGTATTGTTACAATACCAGTTTATTTAGTGAGATTACTTAATGGTATAACACACACCCACTAATATTAATCCGATTGGTATAAATCTCTGCTTCAGTAAACCAAATAAACGTGATATCATAGCATGTTAGGTTTTCTTATACAAAAAGAAAGACTTTTTTATTTAACGATGCCTCTAGAGCACATTGATTTTTATCTTATCGGCTATTGGATGTCAATCATATGGTCACTCTAAAATATTTATTTAGAGGGGAGCAGCTGCCGCTTCATAGGCTACTCTTTCCGATAAGCAGCAAGGGGTCTTTTATATGCATTGCCCCACAGACAGGATGGCACATGCCATTGGATTTGGTGAACCAGTTGTGGACCACTGGTTGGAATGGAAAATGGCCCAAATTGCATTTGGGTCCACTGAGAAGCTTCAATCCGACAACCAACCGCTTGACATGCGGACATGGTACTGTTTGAGCTACATCCAACTCCTGTTTTCTTACTCAATCACCATCCTGATTGAGTTTCTTTTACTCCTTAACATACAACAATCTGAGACAGTGTCGCTGGCAGTTTACCAGTTTCAGTCACATACAATAAAAGTACGCTAGTTGGAAATACTGTCATTAAAAGCCTCATTGTTCTGAGAAACTGACACTTGTTAAATAACACAGACTCATTAACAGAAATAAATTGGTAGTTCATTTTAATGGAGAGGTAAATTTGATATTTATTTGTGATGCATTGTTTGTTAGTTACTGGGATATGCTGTTTGACAGGTAAGCAAGCTACTAGCCTGTACCGTTAGGTGCAGAATGTGTCTAGTGACCTGATCACACCAGACATTTTAACTGAACAATGGTATAGGGAATTCCATGTCGAGTTGATCAATTGTTTTTCATATTTAAAAATTTCAAATTTCAAGATTGGAACTCCGCGTTGGGCAAAATAAATGGGTTAGAAATGTTTTTGCTGCTACAAAAATATTCAGAAGTTTTAAAATAATGGCTAACAGGGGAATGCCCATCACGTGACTCAAAATATATACGTCACACCTTCAATGGAACACAAAAACGTAATTTTTTATTTATTTGTTCCTGAGCATAATTCATTATTATTTTAAAAATATTGATAATAGGTGAGATGCAGTGCTTATGTAAGTAGTTGAATGAAGTATTACTATGAACAGATCAAATGTTTATATTTAAAAGTTAATTCTTTGTTTGGAAATTAATTAGGACAAAGGAGTATGCGTTTAAAGCCCGATATTTTAATTGTAATATTATTTTAACAAAGAATATATATCTGATGTTGTAATATCATTTTAACACAGTATGTTATTTAATATATTATAATATTTATTTTAACAGAAAATTGACCAGGATGTTAGAAAAGAGGTCGAGGATGCTGCCGTTCATGCTAAAACCGACCCAGAGTTGCCACTTGATGAACTGTACACTCACGTTTATTCAACGTCAGATCAAAAAATCCGTGGTTGTGACCCAACGATATGGAGATGAAAGTGTTATGTGCCACTTTAAACGAACGACAAGAATTCTCTTATCGCAATGATTGTAACAATACTCCAACTGTACAACTTTATTCCATTCACTAATTTATGTAGAATGTTCTTTATTTGTTTTATTCACTGTACATTGTGTAGATAATCGTAAAAAGTGCTTGTTTTTATTTGGTGCGTCTGTGTGTTGTTTGTGTTACTGATGAGATAACAGGAGGATTTGTAGAGAATTTTCTCTAGGCTTCTTCAGGGGTAGAAATTATTTTTATTCGCCTGGGGGACTAGTAGTCTTAAAAAGTTACTCGTCCCCACAAAAAATCACTAGTACCCCATTTTAATTTTAAGGTTAGAAAAATATTTACTGGCCCGGGGGACTAGCGTCAATAAGGATTTACTCATCCACAGCGATTTTTACTAGCCTCTGGTGAGGGGGCGAGTGTTACTTTCTATCCCTGTTCTTTAGTCAGTGGGATATAAATTTCAATGTGATGTTTGATAACATATCATTGCTGTTGGATAAACAGTTTTGTCTAAATTATTTTCCGAAGACATTTCATGGTCTCTTTTTGGTATTATGAGTATTACCAGAGGCCTAGCTTGCGATTTTTAGGTGGTACGCAGACTTTTTCGGCAATGGCATAAAACGCTATTGGCTGTCTGCACCCCATACTCACCCACTCATCCCCTCTTCTACATACACACACAAAACCTTTATTAAAAATATATTTCTAATCTCAGGTGGTATGCAGAAGTGTACCAGCATATATGGAAGCTAGGCCCTCGATTGCTTAAAGTTTTATATCTGTTAATTGGAAAGTGTAGCCTATGTGGTGGTAGCAGGTTTTCTAGAAAAGGCCATGAGTCACAGGATACCAATGTCAGACACCCAATAGCCTCTGAATAAACAATGTGCTGGGATGTCGTTAAACAAACATTCCTTTCCTTTCATCTTTTGGAAAGTAACTAATGAATCCCTGAACAAAATCTGTGTCAATTGTAACATTACTTCAAATAATTGTCAAAGAGATTATTTGCAACATAAACACTCACTTAAAAATGGATGTTTTAGTAATTGTTTCTTAAAAGAGTAAATCTGGTATAGTCAGATAATGTTATTTTGTTGTTCTTTGAGAAAAAGAAAACACTTGTTATAATATTCTTAAATTATATTTTTTACTTGAAACTAATCTGTGTTACTTGAAAATGAAATGAATAATTGTGAGAGAAAGAGTTGGTGTTCTTTATACTTTTTAAATAGTGTTCCGATCTGATTAATACATTTAATCTCACCAATATACACTTCATCAGGGCTGAGGATGGGAGGGGGCTTCTGGACATTACCCCCTCCCCCAGCCCCCCAATAATCTGCAGCACTCTTTCTTTTCGACAGTAGACTCCCTAAAATCAGTGCCAGATTAACCATTAGGCAGACGAGGCATGTGCCATAGGGCCAACCAAAAATTTGGCCACAAAAATGGACAAGCAGTTTTAGTCAATGTTTTTCATCTTTTGTCGGGGGTCCATTTCCTTGAGCCCGAGATCTAATTTAAATTGTTCAGCCTATTCTCAAAAATGTCTAAATGGGCCTTGGAGCCAGCTGATGCTTAATCCGGCACTGCCTAAAATATGTAAACATGTCATTTAATGATTGTGCCCCTATTCAGTCTTGCTCCCCACCCCCGTCCCACCAATATTTAAATGGCTGCGCTAGTAGTTCCTATTTTAACAAATACTTATAAAGATATTTCTGTTAAAAAGTTGAGATGAAACGTGCTATTACAGTAGTGGATCCAGGGGGTCAGGACCCCCTCCCCCCCCCCCTGGATAGAATTTATTTTCTCCATTTTCCAAGTGGAAGAGCGTAAAAATTAAACAAAAATTCCCCATTTCTATTCTCTAATCACTTTTGGACACACCCTCCCCCCTTCAGAAATCCACATTTGGATGTCCCATTTCAGAAATCCTGCATCGTCGCCTGTTCAAAGGTTCCTGGGGGTTGTATATTTTTCACTTGATGTCGTTTGTTTGTGTTTTAGTGCGCAGTACAGCTTGTTAACTGAAGGCAGTTCTTGTTCTCATGATCTCTGTTGGTGATGTGCAGATCTACAGAGACATTGTTTTATACATTTCAAAAGATCTAATTTTAATCTTTGTAATTACAACTGTAATAAAGATATTCATTTTATTTGTTTCTAGTTTGGTCTTCAGCATTGCACCAAGCCTAAAAAAAAAAGATTCGTGTGGCAGTGAAAAAGAAATTGGGTTCACACAACAGTAGCGGATCCAGGGGTAGGTGCAGGTGGGGGAGTCATGGGATCAGGGTTCTCTCTCCCTCTCATTTTTTTTTTTTTTTTTACCTTTTCCGAGTGAAAGGACCTAATAATTAACTATTTTTTCCACATTTCTATTAACTCATCACTTTTGGACCCCCCCCCTTTCAGAAATCCTGCATCCGCGCCTGTAGAGTTGGGGTTTATAAAAAGCATGAAGCAGCCCACTCAAATTTCAGAACTGCCCTTTTTATTCATAATATTTAATTTAAACTAAGTATATTTTAATGCTTTGCAAATTATCCCCATGGGCCTGGAGCCCTTTCCTTAAGACACAGGTCCGAAATTTGACATACCCAAACCTTACTGGTCTTGCTCTGCTAAAACATTCTTAAAATAGTTGAATATCACCATCTAAAAAGCTAATATTGTTATTCAGATGTAAGGAAATCACGTATTAGAATAATCAGATTTTTAAAATTTCCAGATTCATACAACACCCGATCTTTCCTGGTCTGTGGTGTAGGAATGGTGCCGAAAAGTGCTTGGGGCACACACAGACACATATATTTACACTGGAAAATTAAAAGTTTGGAATGTGGGGGGAGCGGGGACAAATGCATATCAATATATTTATATATATCCTAAAGTGCTTAAAAGCGTCCTCTGTCCAAAATGCGTCGTATGTTACTTCCGAATAAACCATGGTTGTGAATTTTAAAATATCACACCACATGTCATACGTTGGCAATAATTTCCCTAAATATGTTCTTATTCACTGGCAAATTCTTATGTTCAGAAACGGGAGCAATACCCCTCCCCTTTCCCCAATATGAATTTCGTTCCAACGCTTCTGCACACACACACATCATTTTAATCACATGAGCGGATTCTGAAATTTTGTTAGGAGCGGTTCAGAGAGAGGTGGGGATGTAAGGGCCTATGTTAGTTACCAGCAAATTGTAATAAAAAAAAGAAGTAGGTGAGGCGGCCTCTAAAACGCACAGATGCAGATTGACCTTTTACTTTGGTCTTGTGAAACATGCAATCACTGAAATTAAGAAAATGTCCACGGCAAAATAAATGCTGTGGAGAAATAATGTCCACAGCAATTTTAGCGTAAATTATACTTTATTTTTAATACAATGTAATAAGAAATACACTGAAAAAAAACAATTTGTCTGCGGCAAAAAAAGTGCCGTGGAGAATGAAAAACACCGTATTGCTGATAGCCGCGGGCAATTTTTGGTATTGAAGACGGTAATTCAGTTTTGAAAGTTCGATTTGAAGCAGTCGGCAATATCCGCCGATAGGAAAGAGAAGAGGGATGTAGCTCAAATGCTAGAGTGTCCGCCTGTGAACCGATCGGTCATCGGATCGATCCTTCTCAGTGGACCCATCTGCAGTTTGGGTTATTTTCCGTTCCAACCAGTGGTCCACAACTGGTTCATCAAAGGCCGTGGTATGTGCTGTCCTGTGTGGGACGGTGCATATAAAGTACCCCTTGCTGCTTATCGGAAGGAGTAGCCTATGTGGCGACAGCGGGTTTCCTCTAAAACATGTCAGAATGACCATAATATGATTGACGTCCAATAGTCGATGATGAAATAACAAATCAATGTGCTCTAGAGGCGTCGTTAAATAAAACGAACTTTACCGATAGGAAAAACATGAGTTTATTAAAACTTTTTTTGTTTGTGTTTGGAAAGAAAAAAAGTTAAAAAGAGTGGGAGCCACTTTGACTTTACTTCAATAGTATCGTCGGGTATGACAAACTTAGGTTATAGCCGTGGGAATCTAGGGTGTCAGTGGGGAGGGGGCACGTGCCCTCCCGCACTTGTGAGGGTTTTTGTTCGTACATTAATATTTGCAGACCTCAGGTCTCACGATTTTCAGCAAAAACTGACTAAGCCGCGAAAATCTCACGGTTTGTTTTTAAAATCTCACGGTTTTTCTCTAGCGATAAAAATCGATTGTTGTTAAAACAATGTCTGTTCTTGCTCAGTCGAGTTCTGGGTTAATCCAAGCTACTGGAGCGTTCAAAGAAAGCAGCAACAGCAGCATATAAGTGTCGGCATAAAGCATAAACTGTCGTCAACTGCATGTGTCAAATTTCTTTAAAGCTGCTATAAAGAACATTAAATGTATTATTAAACTCCTACTGTACTTTTATTGCTTTCTACACACACACACACACACACACACACACACACACACACACACAAACACACACACACACACACACAAACTACCACTTTATTTTGCTTACCACTTGATTATGTATGAATAGGTCAATCTCCAGGTTTTTACTGAAATCTCCAGGTTTTGGGGTTCAGTGTCCAGGTTTCCCTTTGCCTCGATGTTGTGAGGTCTATATTTGCTATTGTAAAGTTTGTTTTATTTAACGACGCCTCTTTGATTTTTTATCTTATCAGGTATTGGAGGTCAATCATATAGTCATTCTGAAATATTTATTTAGAGGAACCCGCTGTCGCCACATAGGGTGCTTTTTCAGATAAGCAACACGTTTATTTTATTTTATTTTTTTATGCACCATCCCACACAGGACAGCACATACCATGGCATTTGATGAACCAGTTGTGGCCCACTGGATGGAATGGAAAATAGCCTAAACTGCAAATGGGTCCACTGAGAAGGATCGATCCGACGAACGATCGTTTCACAGGTTGACACACTCCTGTTTGCCATTGTAACTAAAATCTGAGTTTGTATCTGATCCGTCAGTGTCCCCACCCACTCCCAAAGTCGTTCCTCTCAAAATCTCAGTCTCACGGTAAGCCGCGAAAATCTATTGCAAGTGAGGTGAAGTATTTTTTATACGGGTCCACATCCAATTTGGTTCGGACCCGCCTCCCCCGGGTCCAATGTCCTAAG
>JAULBS010124899.1:0-28818 GCA_032355785.1 Symmetromphalus regularis | reverse complement strand
CGGAGTAAGACTAAAAACTAACAATCTAAAGTAAAATAATCATTACCTTTAATGTAATAGATAACGATAGATAAATTGATTAATTATAATAACTGTATTTTAACAATAAAAGAACAGAAAAGTTTTATTTATTTTGACCAGAAGCCATTCGGCCCTCTTCACGATATTACAACATCTTGCCAGAAACAGAAATCTTAGACTGCGTTTTTTTTTTGCAGATTATGCTAGCAAGCTATTTGACGTCTTATAGGCTAATAATAGTCGATCTTTATTTATCGAAATGAGTATTTGGAGAGCTTGTTTTGACCTGAAGAAAAAAATCGCTGTTACGAAGCCATTCAGCACTCTTCGGGATATTACGATATCTTGTCGAAAACAGAAATCACTAGCTAACAGATATTGCTAGCGAGTTATTTGACATGTTCCAGGCTAATAATAGTCAAACTTTATTTATCCAAACAAGTATGTCGAGTGATTTTCGTTGGACTTTTTATTTTTATTATTATTATTTTTTAAATGAAATTCTACTAGCCATCAGGCTAGTGGAATGATTATATGGTAGCCCGACCGCAAAAACCACTAGCCACGGGCGTCGGGCTACCGTATTCTAGAAGCCCTGTATAAATTGTATAGAGCTGTTACCTTCCTCTAAAAGCCTTTTCAGTTTTTGTTACTGCCTTAGATGGATGCCTAAGACACAGTTTACTGTATTGGAATAAACATGTGACTATGAAGAATGTTGTATTTGTAGGAGTTGAGAATGAGCAGAGCTATGGATGTGATGGTGCTTCATGTACAAAATGTTAAGAGGTCTCATGAAAAAGATCGTTCTGAGCTTGAGGAGGCAAGGTTGGTTTGTAAATTTCAAAATAATCTCCTAATGTATTATCTGTATTGTTTACACATGGTTCTTTCCAAATAAGATATTGAATATGTGACAGTTAATTACAAACTGTTTAATTTGTTGAGGTATTGCCATTCCTAGTGGGCTCTCCCAGAAAATGATGTCTTATTGTTTCAGATGTATTATCACTTGGAAACCAACCGAACCCTCATAGACTGTAATTTTTAATAACGGATCATAAATTTAATTTTTTTATTTTTTTTTAATAAAGAGTATTAAATATAGAAAGGAAAGGATTGGTTGTTTAACATTGTTTATTCTGTGGCTATTAGGCTATTTTTCAATTACCAGTAAGTACAATGATGGACATTAAGTCATTTTATCTCAGTAGTGAGCTTTCTTAATGACATCATAGTTACATAGTTGTAGTGGTATAACGTTTTCTCTGAACTGCCATGTGGATTAATAAATAAAAAATAGTTTTCGATTTTATTCAAGATCTGGTTATTATTTCTAGTTTTGATATTAAGAAAACACATCATACACTTTCAATGAGTTTTGGATGTACAAGCACCATAAACGTTTTATTTGTTTCAGCTAAAATAATTGTATATATCTTAATTCTTTTGTGTCTTTGTTAAAACAACCACAAGGACAGTCACATAATGAAAAGGTTCAAATGGCTACCAATAGCCAATGTTTATTTTTGTGCTGGAGGCATGGGGTGGGGGTGGGGTCGTTAAATAAATAAAGTTTCAAATGATGCCATTACCCTAAATATTGTTGAAGTTATACCCCTAGCATGTTAGCCATTCTCAGATTCATTTCTATCTTTGTTTATGTCTTATAATGTTGCCACTTCGGTATTTAGCTCTACTAGTCTAAATAATTTTAATAATATGCCTTGAGGTATTATATTGTGATATGACCTAAGCATTCCTGGTTTATAATTTTTTCAGTCTGGACTGAAAGCTCTGGTAAAAGTTCAGATTTTAACATTATGTTATTTGTTATTATATTATTATGGTATTGTCATGACATTAGTTTTGAGACATTAAGTTCTGGTAAAAGTTCAGACTTTAACATTATGTTATTTGTTATTATATTATTATGGTATTGTCATGACATTAGTTTTGAGACATTAAGGCATGATTTCTTATTGCCCATTCACCCGTGATACACAGTTCAACCTATTCTTTTAACACGCGCAAACACCGTTTGAACTTTGAATTGAAAATGAACCATTGACAAGAAATTAAGCCTAAAAGATTTTGTTTTCACTTTTTTAATATTTCATTTCAGAAAGCTTCTTTTGGAAAAGCCCTTTGGTTCACACAATTTTGCTGATTTAGGTAATGTTATGACCTGTTTTATTGTTCAGTTTGTGTTAATGTTGCATGTGTGTTATAGAAATAGTTTAAAGAGAATACACGTATGATGTATAAATTGTCATAATGAAGTCAAGTGATGCTGAAAGTGTTGTAAGCCTTGGAAAGACCCTTTGTTCAATCTCAGTTTGGGTTCAAGAATTCACAGGCTGTATTGAGTTAAAGCACAATGAATAGGTTACCTCCCTTTATTAAACTGGAGATAAAGATCACCATTTCCAACAAAAACCGAAATTCTACAAACTTCTTCAGCTTTGTTCTGTTGTTATGAGATCAGGATAAGCTACCCAAATAATAAATCAGTTGAGAATAGTGTCAGATATAGGCCTCGGCCTATTTCATGATATGTGTGTTGTACATATTTTTCTTGCACAGTAAAGTTTTTTTTTTAATTTGCGTGATAATAATTCTGCATTTATACTCTTCAAAGTAAATTAGAAAACACTGGCCATCTTTAAATATTTTCTTTTGATTTAGATTTTATTATGTCATGTGTGATATATTTTATGGAATGAGCATTCGTGATTTCTGCTCACAAAGACATATACAAAATAAAAATAAAAATTGGCTTGTTTTGTTGAAGAGTACTATAGAGATTTGTTTTAGTGTGTTTGTATTTTAATCACCAAGAGAAACAATTCTTGTGTAAGTGAGGACATGAATAACCTTTAATGGTAGATTGTTCTTGTAACTTTATTATCCTTGCTATATATAATTTCTTTTTCAAAACTTGCTATACATACATGTATGTAATGTAATTGTTAAAATGTTGACTTTGTCAGGGAATTTTTTTTTTTTTAGATTCAAAACGATCTATGTCAGTGATTTCACTAAATGTTCCACAGAAGGTAAGTTTTGAGTGAATAATGTACTTGCTATAATTTAGATTGTCTAATTTAAGTGGAGAGTTGAAGAAAGGTGATTTTTATCAAATTACTTGCTGTGATATATATTATATGTTGGGTTGTTTTATGGTTTTATCATATCAGTACCCAACTGGGCCCTTTCTCATACTAGCCAGCAATCAACAATTGACATAACAAAGGAAAACATAACGATCGCTTGCTGCTAATGAGAAAGTGTAACCTATGTGGTGGTAGTGAGTTTCCTCTGAATAAACAGTTTGCTGGGCTGTCAAACATTCCTTTTCTTGTTTGATTTCTGATGTCATTGTTAAGGTATAGGTTTTCATATGTGATGGCTCAAACTCTTTGTTACACATTTCCAATCCAGCTTTGATGCTTATGTAGTGATTATGTACTTGGTACCATTTTTCATGTCACTTGGTGCACTTGGCACTCACAAGCATCATAACTGGTGTCAGTTTGCTATTTCTTGACATTTGATTGACACGAACAGTAACAAAAATGTTAGTTAAAGTTGTCTGACTTTCAATACAATTATTTCTTTGCATTCTGTATTTTAATTTTATATTGTTAAAAAAAAATATTGTGTGGTTGAGTAACGTATTTGAAAGTAAGTTGAAAAATGATTATTTATTTAAAAAGAGTACTCATTACAAATTAATAATATCCATTTTACTATAGGCTCATGACAATATGCATGTGTAAGTATTATTTGGCTTGTGTAACAACTTCTTGCCGATATTAACACTGGCATAATGTTATGAATATTAACATACTATATTTGTCGCAAATAATTCTTAAATAGCTTAAATAAATGCTTTTTTGACAAAATTAGTTTAATATATTTTTATTAATAGTCTTTTTTTTTTCTTGTTCACTTACAGGATCATGTTTTATATATTACTGGGGGTTTTTCATTTTCCTTGCACACTCATAACATCCTAGGATTTTTATTTGTGTTTGAATTAAGATAAACATATCTCCCATCTACTTTTCTGTTGTATGTTATCACCATGATAAATAGATCGGATCTTAAATAGATTTATTATAAGTTTATATCCCAAGTTAAGTCATTTTCAAATTAAATTATTTCATGATGGATATGAATTTGGTAATAAATATAATTATGCTATTATAAAACTTTGTGTTTGTGGTATAGTGGTTTAAAAGAAATTAATGTAATGATCTTCATAAGCCATATTACATGATGCTGAGCAGGAAAATTCAGATCTGGTAGAAACAGATTTCCAGTACACAGTTTTGTGTCCATTTCACTTATTGTTTTGTTTTTAGATGAATTTCATTTGATTATGAAGTTTAACTTGGGTAACCAATTTTTTGTTCAATTGAAATGAAAGTTATGTTTAGAAAAATCATGTGAATGATTAAATATCTCTTGAAATGTTTTTGACAGTTCTTTCAAGTTAAACATTCTCATAACAATACTTTCATCTTTTTTAAATCTTTAAAATGGTTTTATTATTCAGTTAGAGAAATCAATAAAGAAATTGTGTCTTAGAAATTTATTCTATTAAAGTCGCACCACATTCTAATATCCTGATGAAAGGGAATTCTTCTCTTTCTAAAAAGAATCGGTGATCATTTTGCACAAATAGACTAGAAAGATTGAGTGCTAGTGGATTTACTTTGCCTTGTGTTTAGCCAAGTTTAAATATTAGTAGTTGAATCTAACATAACTAGGTAGTTGGGATATTTATTTATTTGTTTTTGTTTCTACTGCAGGTTCATCCTTTTAAAAAAATGGTAATATCTCTTTAGTGTTTCTGTAACAGATATTTGCTTCAGCATTTATTGGTTTCATATTTTTATTTTTTTAGCTGTTTGCAATATAAGAGCTTGAAATAGAAATATGAATAAGCTATTTCTTAGCAAACAATTCTCAGCCAAGCTCAAATTATTTAATTTATATTTGTAAAATACTGTATTATATTTCTCATGGTGAATTATTTCAGATAATAGATATAATAATTTAGTCTTAAAGTCATTACATTTTGTCAACTTTTCCATAAATTATTCTCTTTACCAAAGACTGAAATGTCATCCTGATACTGCTAAAGAAAAACAGAAATGGAGAAACGCTTAAGATGGTCACTTATATAAAATGTTTCTCATACACATCTTATCAAATTGATTCTATTATATCTTTTTATAATTTAAATATTTTATACATTCATGCATACACACACTATACAGACACACATGCACGCACCCTAGCATCTTGAGGGGCAGCTCACGTTTCTGAACATCAGAATTTGCCAATGAATAATTAAACGATGAATAAGGAACATGTTTTTGGGAATTATTGAGCTGAAGTACCCTAGTTTCTATACCACTGCACACACGCATGCACACATGCACACACATGCAGGAATAGTTTAAGCTTGTTTATTGCAGGCAGTATGTCGAAAGCTCTTTTTCTTTTAATAATTTGGTTGACAAACTTTTATAATTAATAAATAATAATAAAATTTTGAAATCTTATGCTTATGCTTAACCTGTATTTTAACTTAAACTACTGCATTTTAAACAACATAATTGTTTGCCATCTTTGCTATTATGGTTGCATTATTTTCAGTTGTATTTCTTCTAAGATGGTGCAAATAGTGTTCAGTTTTTTCCCTTGGCTCAAAGATGATGTGTGCAAGGTGGAGGTTTTTCATATATTTTTTGGCAGTTTGCTTTTTTAATTCAGAATGAATTTTTGTTTGTAAAAATACTTTAATATAGTCACCTGTTTTAAGTTCTGCAATGGAATTAATAGCAGCTGGTTTTTCAGATGATACAGATATTCTAGTACTAGCAGATAATTCTGTTTGTCTGTTGGCAAGATATTTGTGTTGTTTATAAGTGGTGCTGTTGTTTTCTTGTAGATGCAAGCTCATTGGTTAAGTGTTTTGCTATGTTTTTTCTAGAGACATATCATAAACAGTTTAGATTTTACATAATATATTTCCATGGACTTTGGTTTGTAAGATTTGTGTATCTATTTTTGATATTTAAAAAAGTAGTAAATACAAATAGTCTGTATTTATGTAGGTTTCTCATCATAGAAACTCATTAGAGGATGAAGTGGGATGTAGCTCATAGGTAGAGCATACACCAGATGAGTAATGGGTCTCCGACTGATCCCCTTCACTGGACCTAATGGGCTGTTTCTCATTCTAATAAGGGGTCCAAAACTGACTTTACAAAAAGTCATTTATGCCATACTGTCTTTGCATGTTGCTAATTGAAAAGAGTGGCCTGTGTGGTAACAGGTTTCTTATGCGAACCGTGTATCACAAATTCTGTGCGTTTTGACACCTGATAGCAGATGTGTCATTAAAGAAACATTTCTTTATTGGAGGTGATTTCAATATATTTTATGTTGCTACACTACTTTGAAATTGAACTTTTATGTAAGGGTAGCCTCACTGTCAGTGTATTTGATTTGTGCATATGTATTTAGTATCAGCACAAGGATTTTGCTTTAAGGATGGGGTGAGATGTAGCTCAGTTGGTAAAGCATTCATCTGATGTTATTTGTACTTTGAATCAAACACCTTGATTTACTCATTTGCTTATTGATTTTCCCATCTTAACCAGTGCCTTATTATTGGTTTGTCAGATTCCATGGTGTGTGCTGTCCTTTCTGTGGGAAAGTGCATATAAAAGATCTCTTGCTGCTAATGAAAAAATGTAGTGGGTTTCCTCTGAAGGCTGAGATTTATCAAATGTTTCACATTCAACAGCTGATAATTAATAAGTTAATGTGCTCTTGTTGTATCATTAAAAAAACTTGCTTTAATGTTCTTTCTGTTACGAAATAATTATGTGCAGATGCATGCAATGTCAAATTTTTAAATACCTTTTTAATACTAAGGTAAAATTTTAATATTTCATCTTTGATTTAAACAAATTTTTGTTTGTACATAACATAGTGGTATCATTTGATGTTTTTTCTACACAGCTGTCTTTCCAGCGCAGTAGGTCTCCTAGCCCTATGCCAAGAGACAAGGTACATTGCCTAATAGTGTGTGTGACATGAGCCTAGTGCCTGTCACAAGAATGTTGTCATCATATTGTTGTTTGGTGCTCAATATAATATAAGAGTTTTGATGTCTGTACAGTTCATCAGATCAGATTATTAGATGCATGTTTCTTGGGGTTGTTTTGTTTTTGTTTTTTGATGTGGTTCTAGAACATTGGTTTTGAAAAACAAACAGTGTTGCCTATACAGTGTGTAATTTTAGTCTTTAAGAAGATAGTTTGGTTTTAGTTTGCAGTTTATATTATTGTTTACTATAGCTCCTTGTAGTGTAGTGTACCGTAGCTAGGTTGTTTGTGGTGCTTATGTGTTTTAGATGCCAGTAAGTGAAATATATAGATTATTAAATGAGTGACAGCAAGGTGAATAAAACATTTTCAAAATTAGTTCCCTAAATGTTGGTGCAATCATTTATCTGTGATCAGAATAGATATTATATAAAACCAAAGAAAAAAATGGATATGATCCATGACAGGTATAATAAAGGCCAGCGTATGTGCTATCCAGTCTGTGGTAAAATACATATAAATTGGAAAGAGTAGCCTATTCCTTTCTTTCTTTCTCTTTTATTATTATTTTTTTTAGAATTGCCCAAGATCAGTATGATAATTTTTTACTAGCATTACTACAATGAAACATTTCATACAATGTTTGACACCTATGATGGTGCTTTTCATTAGGTATACTTTTGACAATCATTCAGCGAATCTAGAATGGAAAAAACATTAGTATGGCAGCCTGTCTTTTGTCTTTCACTGACTTTGCTTTTTCTAGACTAGACGACGAAGTGAAATAGTTCTACCACGGATACTGGGTGGGCATGGATGTCCCACTCTGAGGCATGCTGCATCGTTGGTAAGATTGCAAGAATAATGACACATACTTTCTAATTTTCTTTACAACTAATAATAATTTTAATTATCACTGTTTTGTACTTTTAACCATCATCTTATCTCACACAAATGTTCCTTTATTTCAGAAATTCAACTTTCTTTTATGTGTTTAATGTGAAGTTTCATAGTAGTCTTTTTTTTTTCCTCATATTGATTTCTTTATTTTATATTTTATAATTGTTTTTTTTTAATTATTTTTTGTTTTTTTTATCGTGTAAAAATATGAAAATAAATAGTGTTAACATGATTTCTTCTTTCTTGAATTTTTATTAAATAAAACATTTTGTTTTGAAACTTGACATTAAAATGCATTGTTTATTAACCAAACTTTCATATTTAAAACCTTGCACACACATCTCAATGCCTAGATGCACCGATTAATTGAACAAAGAATATGTTAAAGTGGTTAATAAAAAAAATAGTTCACAATTTTAACAAGGCTACATATTTATTGAAAACAGGGCTATGTCACCAAGTTGTATTTCACAATTTAACATTGTGGCTAGTTGACTGAAGCATGGCTTTGCATGTGTAATTTATAAATGCATGATAATTTATAAATGCATGTTAATTTATATATGCATGTGCAGTTCATTGGGTTAATGAGATAAGTTTGTAAGTGACAGACCGCAGTGGTTGAAGTAATGGCTAGAGGGCCAGGAGCCAAGGATTAATAAGATTAGAGGTCCAGGAGCCAAGAATTAATAAGATTAAAGGTCCAGGAGCCAAGGATTAATAAGATTAGAGGTCCAGGAGCCAATAATTAATAAGATTAGATGTCCAGGAGCCAATAATTAATAAGATGTCCAGAAGCCAAGGATTAATAAGGTCAGATGTCCAGGAGCCAAGGATTAATAAGATTAGAGGTCCAGGAGCCAAGAATTAATAAGATTAGAGGTCCAGGAGCCAAGAATTAATAAGATTAGAGGTCCAGGTTCCAAGAATGAATAAGATTAGAGGTCCAGGAGCCAAGGATTAATAAGATCAGAAGTCCAGGAGCCAATAATTAATAAGATTAGAAGTCCAGGAGCCAAGAAATAATAAGATTAGATGTCCAAGAGCCAAGGATTAATAAGGTTAGATGTCCAGGAGCCAAGGATTAATAAGATTAGAGGTCCAGGTGATAAGGATTAATAAGATTAGAGGTTTAGGAGCCAAGGATTAATAAGATTAGAGGTCCAGGAGCCAAGAATTAATAAGATTAGGAGTCATGTAAGATTAACACTATTCTTTATAGATGCCAACTCTGAAATGTGGTCATCATTGGCAGTCAGGAGACCAATAATTTCAACCCCTGAGCTACTGTAACTTACAACATTTTCTTATTCACCTGATGGATTTTTATGTTTATTAATTTACATTCATTTTAATATTTGAGTAAACATAATTACAAATAAGAAAACTCATTACTGAATTAAAATTTCTAGAATAGTTTTTTCCATTTGTTTTATATCATCTCAAAACTGAATTAATATAATGTTATAAAATTCTATTTTAGTGAGTAAATTTATAACAATTTTGCAATGCTAATTGAAATTTATTATATTTAAAAGCAATGTAAAGATAAAAATTTAAATAGTGTACTGCTTTTTAATAATATTTAAATTACTTTTTTCATTTTCATATTTTACACAGTTACTGCCATTTCAAAAAAAAAAATGCTTGAAACATAATAATGTTGAAATAAATTTGAATATACAGTCAGCTCTTTAAAAACAGCAAGTTGATTTCTGCTGGTCTTGCTGTTATGTTAAATTAAAAAATACAAGTTGCTAAAATCATTTGTTTCAAATTAATAAATACAAGTAGCTAAAATCATAAAAATATAGTACAATTTTGTTCTTGAATGACTTCTCTGAATTTTTACTCTAAAGACATTTGATGATAAAATAAATAATTAAAACTTTCTCCAGTTAACACTATTTTTTATAGTTTTTTGGCCTGAAGTTATTTTTGTTATGCACATGTATTAGACTAAGTGTTCAAGTAAATAAAATTATGTTGTTCTTAATACAGCATCTATTGTTAAATTAATTTATTTTCTTTAAAATGGGTATTTTTTGTCCCTAATACAGTTTCTACCATTCTTAATTTTTTTTGCTCATTTATATATTACATCATGTGTAAATGTCTGTAAAGATAGAATAATTAGATTATTTGGAATGTAAAAGCAGCTCTGTTTAACAACAAATGAAAATAATAACATACCATCATAGTTGTTTAACAAGCTGCAATATTAAGATTGATGTGCTAAAATGTTTGCTTCAACTTTGCACCTAGCATAATGAAGTTTTCCTTGGAGACCAGGAAAACGTGTCAAAGCAATCATTATGTACTTGCACTGGGGCGTTGCATTCATGCAGACACAAAAAGTGTCTACCCATTGTTGTCCAGCCGTTTTCAGGAAGTGACACTTTGAAAAGAAAAGACATGTGCGAAGTTTAATTACAGCATGATATACCTGCCAGCCAGTCACAATGACCCTTTCATCATTATGGTAATATGCTGCCCCCAGAGAAGACATGCTGCTGTATTGAGGCTCAATTAGTTTACTGTTGAAAATAAAAAGGCTGAATGAACTACCAATTACTGGTACCAATTATCCCAGTCCAGCAGACCTGCCATGGCTAGAAAATTGTGTTCTATTTGTATACCACTTGTATTGTGGTTTGGGGACTCTTTTAAAGGGAAAGTATTTTGTGCTTTTCTGTGATTTTTTAAATGGTGTCCCTGTGGAGAAAAGGCATGAAACAAATTGTTTGTTTATGACAAATGTAAATAAAATATTTTTTTCTCTCTTTTTTAAAAGCAGTTTTTGGTAATGTTTTTTTCTTTATTTGTTTTAATTTAATATAAAGCTATTTAGCTTCTTTAAAGATTTATTATTTATCAATATAAAGTCATTTATATTGTAATTTGTTTTATTATTTAATTTTTTTTTTTTTAAATGAACAAATCTAATTTTGTGTATCTGCAAATATTGACATTTTATGATAGTTTTCCATTAAAGTAGAGAAATAATGTGACCTAAAATACTGACAGGCATTCTAGATGTTATTTGTCAGTGAAGGCATTCTACTTTATATCTTAATTCTTTTCCAGTTAGAAGTTAGATTGCAGAACACAAATGTTAATGTTCAGTTATAAAAGGTGCAGAGTATAAATTCCCTGTGGAGTGGGATGTAATTCAAATGGTAGCATGTCTGCCTATGAAGCGGTCGGTCATCAGATCAATCCTTCTCAGTGGACCCATTTGCAGTTTGGGCTATTTTCCATTCCAACTAGTGGTTCACAACTGGTTCATCAAAGGCTGTTGTATGTACTGTTCTGTCTGTGGTATGGTGCATATAAAAGACCCCTGCTGCTTATTGGAAAGATTAGCCTATGTGGTGGTATCGGGTTTCCTCTAAATAGATATGTCAGAATGACCATATGATTGATGTCCAATAGATGATGATGAGATAAAAATCAATGTGCTCTAGTGGCTTCGTTAAATAAAACAAACTTTGCTTTTTTGGAAATAAGATGTCAGTCATGGACAATGTTTTCCAGCGTAACAATACTAATGCTGATTGCAGTTATAGCATAGTTTCCTGTAGACATAACTTAATCATGTATCCTCATTAAACGTAGATGTAGTACCTACCCGTAGTTGTTGCTGTGTGATTATCTTTGCATGCATGTTTCATAGGATTCCTCTCTCTTTATGGAATGCCCACCAAAGCTAGGAGCCACTAACCACATCTCAGAAGTAGAAGAGGTAAGTACTGCATGTTACAGCAGTCACTTTATTTCATATGTTTAAACATTTAAATACTCTACATTCATGTTGTAATGTGGTAGTATTATATTGTTTTATACATATATTTAACAGTCTATCAGTTCAGCTAAAATTGGTCAGGATGGTAGAATTTTGACCCCTGAAATATACTGAAAAACAAATAAAATTAGACGAAAAATTCATTCATGCATAAAACTCATGCATGCTTTACTCTTCTCTGCACGTGTCCAGTAAGCAAAATAGCCAACATCAAAATATGGTTAACTTTTATTCAATCCAACATTGTAAATTAAATTTGCTGTTCAGTATAGATTACTCTCTACCACCTTTACAAGAATATTTAATTTATATCTCTTCAAATCTTGTTAACACATTTAAAATGATATTTAGGTAAAATGTTATACTTTCAAAAAACTATGTGTACAGTGTTCATCCTATAATCATTTACTTTTATTTTAAAAACAAATCTGTTTTTTCTCCATCTTGAAGAGGTTTAAATGAAGATTAAATGTAAGGTGCCTTTCTATATTCACTTCAATGGGCTAATAATGCTTCTTGTATTTATTTTAATAATTATCAGTAGTAGGAATGAGTTTGATAGTTTTGCCATTTTGCTATCATGCTGATAATGTTTTTGTCTTTGTTACTTAAAACATAATAATTTACACATTAATACACCATAAAATCATTTCATTTTTTTATTGTTGTAGTTTTAGTGGTCTTATGTAAAACGTGTGCATGAAATATTGTTTGTTGACATGTTTGTATTTTCATAGAATAGTGTCACTTGTTTCAGCCTTAGTTGTAATCATTAAGATTGATAAACTGGTGTACCAGGGAAATACAGTTCCTGAAAGTATCATATGAGTGTGTACTACAGGGTAATGTCTTATGTACCATTCTGTTTACAGTATGTCGAAACAGATGTTCAGAACAATACTATAGTTCACAGTAACGTGCCTTAGTTTGTAGATCTCAAGATGAAGTGTATATGAGAAGTGTGTCTGAAAAATGACAGAACATGGTTTTGTTCTCAACTCTTAGAAACTTCCATTGTAGGGCATAAATATAAGATAAATAACTGTTGAAATGTTTCAATTCTTTCCCCATAAATAACACAGTATTAATAATTTAATAAATGAGTTAGTTAATTAGTTTAGTTTTTCTTGTTAATGTTCTTGCAGCTGTAGAACTGTATTCAATATATATTGTTAGTGCTTGTTTCATACTAGAATATAACTGATCAATATAATAACTTCATTTTTGGCTGCATAAACAAAGGTAAGCAATATCTACAGGTGAATAGAAATAATTTAACAGGATTTTAGGTTTTACTTTTGTTGTCCTTTGATATTTGTTTTCTTTCATTCAGTTTTATAACACAAATTGTAATTTCCTCAGTTTTCACTAATATATGTAGTTTATCACTTTATGAGATAAAAAAAAGGTTTTAAAAAGTCTGCCTTACATGTTATTTAAAATGATCCATCAAGTGAGGCCATGGTTTTTTGATTAAATGTTTCATGGATCTGCAAATGTGTTTACAAAAGTCACACTAGAAAAATAAAATATAAGGGTTTTTTTTGTGGAGGTTTTCCCCCATCGATACTCATGTTTTCATTCCAAACCTAAAATAAAAAATCCATAAAATCTTTCCAATGTTTTCTGTGGGAGTAAAATTGACGATTTTGATTAGAATTGCAGGAATTTGTGACATATATGCATCTGAATTTGGTCAGAATCTGCCTCTGTTTGCCATTTTTTTATAATCTCATAATGCGTGAGAGTTCAAGTTCAGATTGAGAGTTCGACGTGACTATACCAAAATGGCATCATACTTGGTTATAAACATGAGATGTATTAGTATTACGCATATTTTGTTTTCCTCCTACAATGGCAAGTTGGGCTTGGAATTTTTTTTTTAAACAGATTTTTTAATATTTTTTTTTTGCCCTCCTTCAAAATTGGCCAAAAAAAATCCATGAAACATTTAATCAAAAAACCATGGCCTGATTAAAGTTGAAGAAATTTTTAAAAATTAAATTCTTTAAGTAAAATATTGATCATTAACAGTTTTATTTATTTTTATTTTTATTCCTCTGTTATAAGAAAGTAATGCTCTGTACACTGTATGATTATGTGTCTGCTATTCTTTTAGAACATTTAGAATGCTAGGTGTAATTTACTTTACAGGATCCCAGACAAAAATTTCAAGCAGCTATAGCAAGCACTTCTGTTCAAAATGTTATTACTACAACACTTAGAAAAGCTTCTTTAGAACGCCAAAATGCTATTCCATCTCAACCATCACTGTCTAGAGAAAGCTCAACATTATCAAGAGAGAGTTCTTCAGAAAAGTAAGCACATGTTCATTTTATGGTCTTTCTTCAGACAGAAATCACATGATGCTACAACCTGTATATTTATATAATTTTAAAACATTTCTTTATTTCAAACGTCATCATTATTTCATGATTTTGATAACTGTTCTTTAAAATATAAGATGAATAACATCTATAACTAATATATATAATATATGTGCCATAGCTAAATGATTTCATGAAGGCAATAAAGTGTCGTCATAAATGTGTCTAGATATATGTTTATGTATTAGTTAAAAACAACTTTTTTATTTGATTTAATATTTTTTATATTTTACTAAACCATAATAATTTAATATGTTAAATTAATTATCGTAATATATAAAATTATATCTACAATATTATTTTGTCATTTCCCTTAAATCGTTTAGATTACATTAGGTTGAAATGAAAACTTTAAAAATTAATGTTTGTATTGCTATTTCAGAATGAAGGAAGCAAGTAGCAACAGCTCTCCAGCATCGAGTAAACAAGGCTCGCAAGAAGAAGAGGCATATCAAAAAGGGTAATTTTTTAAAAAGAATAATCCAGCAATTAACTTAAAATTAAGGTTTTTTTTTCAAAGAATGTTATCTTAAAAATTTAAAGACTATTTATTTCACAATATGACACACCACTGACTAAAATTACAACAGATTGATACTATTTAAACATGGATTTAAACAAGGTTTTTGCTTACACATTAAATAATGCAGATAAACATAGGCATACAGGTTTCCATTTTTGTGGGAGGGGTCAGGTCGATTTTTGCCCGAATTTAAGGGTATTTTAAAAAATGCCACCTTTAATTTTGTCCGAATAAGAAACTTGGTCTAGTATGTGTGAAGGCAGTTGTCCCCCACCCAACCCCCCATCTTACAAGCTTATGCAGATAAAAATGTTTGCTTGATTCTTGAACTTGATTAAGAGTAGATACATGGCAAGTTGTTTTTCACTTTTCTTAGTCATTACATAATGCTGCATTTGAATCTAAAATGTCATGGCCATCATATATTAAAACTGGGAACAAACATATACGTTTCATCACAAATAATTAACGAGGACAATGGTGGATGTTTTCATATTTGAAATTGTGTGTTGCACGTGATTTAGATTTGAAGATGGCGTGAAAGCGAAACTGGGAAAAGAGCTGAGTGACTTGAGAGAACAACAGAGCACGGTTGGAAACAGTCTGGAAGAAATCATGGAAAAAGTGGAACATTCAGAAGAGGAAGAACTTTTGAAGTACGTATTTAATCCGCCACTGTCGGAGGTTAATCTCAAGTAATAGCTTTATATAGAACTCTTCTTTTGAACACACCATCATCCCTCAAAATTTGTGGAGGTAATCAGCAAAGTTGTTGTACAATAATTATTGGTTTGTAGTAGCAATATACTACCGTCATAGAAATATAAATATGTTATCCATAACGCTCTTTTTCTTGAATTTTCTGTGATAATGCCATTGCTAAATGATTTCAAGAAGACTTATGTGCCATTATAAATTTATCTGAATTTCAAAAGATGAGGGTTTTTTGGCTAGATATTTTTGATGACACATTATTTGACTACATTAAAATATTGAACTTTAACACAAAAAAAGACAATTATTGTATAATAACAACTTTCTAGTTGCTGAATATTATAGAACCACTTATTGAGGTAATTATTTCTGTATGTCTTTTTCATAACTGTGACAAATACAAAATATATACCTGTACTAGTATGTATTAATTGTACATTTTCAAATAGTAATCTCAATAAGGTCTAAAACAGGCAGGCATGTTTCCAGAAGCATACTGAGAAACAAAATATATATAGTCAGTAGGACATTTTCATTATATTTTGTTTTCTTTATTTTCTTTATTTTTTTATGTGTGTAGATATATATGTTTTTTTAATTCACTTTTTTCAAATAAGAAAATATTATTTCTGTTGAAATATTAAATAAAACGATTAGGGCAGGCCACTTTTAATAGATAGGAAAATATGGCATTGTTTTGGGTTTTTTAATTCTTAAGTGGTTTTAAAATAGCTAAGCAGTTACATAGATGTTTAAAGTGTGTCAAAGGCTTGCTGACAGAACAGTTCATTATTAGGGTATCATCTTTCTTCTAATAAACTGCTCTTTCTTTCAGAGAGAAAGATAAAGCTGTGACAAACGGCACGATTCAGTTACATAACAGTGTATTCAAGATGTCTTGGGAAAAACCATCAGAAACAATACGCTTTGTACTAGCCTGTATTATTTTCATAATTGCCATTTGTGTTGTGTTCATGTCCCTTTTCCCTGAATCAGCTGCAGGCGTGGAAATTAAGGTCGACCGCCACAATTATGGAATGCCTCCATTGTGAAAATTTGCCTGAAATCCAACATTTATCCTCTGCCAAATATTTTCTACGATGACTTAATAATGAGTCAGAAAGTGCCTCAGTATTATAAGTGGAAAATGAACGTATGTTGGACTTATGTTAAGTCTTTCAAAGCAGCCTTCCAAAACATATGACAGTGATTGAATAGATGAAAACTGAAATGTTTATTTTCTCCTTGATGGTTATTTTTGTTGATTAATATGTGGAGGAGGATCATTATCAGACCAGTAGGCAATAACAAGTAATGTCTAACAGACTGAAGCCGCCAAATGCCAGTATTAAAACAATTGTTTTGTTTTTCATAGACTTTTCTACCTCTAACATTTTAACCAAAAATAAGTTTAACGTCTAACCCTTCTAGAAAATTGACAATCTTAGCATTATCTGTGTGAAACAAAGTTGGGTATTTCCACAGAAAATCTTGTCTGAAACAATTCTTTAATCTATCTGAATTTCTGATTTTCATTTTCTCAGTTAAACATATGATTCCCAGACTATGCAATTTCTTTTTGCATTATTATACATGAAATAGTATATATATTTGAATAATTTATTTTGCTCTTGTGATGTTGATAAAATAATTTATGAAAAAGATCTCAGAAATTAAATAAATGTTTTTTTGTATATATATAATGAGAGTTAGATACAAACGTATGTATGAGATGATTATTGTATGCTCACTGCTGTTAATACTGAGCCATTTTGTTTTAAATGTTTTAATGAACTGAGAGTTGTTATAGTATTATAAAAATAATAATCTTTTTATACCTGTTTCAGGATTATATTATACATGATTTTTAGAATGAGACTATCCACATGTATGTTGTTTTCCAGTATAATGACAAAAACATTTAAAACAGGCTACAGAAAGAAAAGGAAAAAACCATATCAAAATAGGTCTTCCATGAATTGATGTCCCTTCAGTTTATCCACATATCCTTCTCAGTGGATTTATTTTCTGTTCCAACAAGTGGTCCACAACTGGTTCACCAAAGGCCATGGTATGTGCGGTCCTGTCTGTGGGACTGTGCATATATAAAGACCCTTTGCTGCTTATCGGAAAGAGTAACCCATGTGGTGGCAGTGGGTTTCCTCTAAATAAATGTCAGAATGACCATATGATTGATGTCCAATAGCCAATGATAAGATAAAAATCAATGTGCACTAGAGGCATTGTTAAATAACTTTTCCTCAGTGGATTCAGTCCCGTGAATGGTATATCAAAGGTCATAGTACGTACTGAAAGTGTACACAAAAGATTCCTTGCTGCATATGTAAAAATGTAGCAGGTTTCCTCTAATGCCTACATGTCAGAATTACCAAATGTTTGACATTCATTAATAAATCAGTGTGCTCTAGTGCGGTAGTATGATTAACAAAAATACATACATGAATAGATCTGTCAAGAATTGGTTCATATTGTTCTCAGCTAACATGATCATAATGTTGAACCAATGAAGCTTAAGCATCAAGGCCCCTAACTCTGGAGGGGCACCAGAAGTGACTTCAGTTGTCATTGCTTAACTGCTGGTTGCAAAGAGCCCCGTAATAGTTCTAGCTTTAGGGCCCCAAAATGTAGGTCTGCCAGTGTTATCTACAGTTCTGTTTTAATATGGTTTTAAATAATTCCATGATAGATGATTTCAGGTATATAACCTTGTGCAAACTAGCTAAGAACAGTAAAATGTTATTAATGGAAAATACTTTATTTTCACATATTTATTTTCACAATTTAGGGGGCTGAAACAAATTCATGAAATTGAATACCACATAAAAATATGTTTAATTATCTACCAAATATTGCACCACCATCGACCCGAGTTACTAAAATAAATGCTTATGAAATGATCAATTGTCATGAAATTGTGACAATTTATTCATGTGAAAATATGCTGTTTTCAAGCATTTTTAGCCTGCTGATTATGGGAAACGAACATTACACTGGTTGTAACTAATGTTTTCTGCTTGTTTTTGTTATTGAGTTTGTTATATTCATTACTTTTCAAAGCAGTATTATAAAAAAATTAAATTACCTTTTTTTGTGTTGATACTTCACAGTTAAAATGGTGTTTTTTAAAGCTTTGAAAAAGCCTGGTGCTTAAATTTTGCAATGAACCTGGACTTTCAAATTAGTTGCATTTATTAAGACATCTCACAGTTTGCCTTACTTGTAATAAATAATACATTTTTGTTATTTGATTTCTTCAAAATAGATTTGTGTTTTGGGGAGTTTTCTGTAAAAAAAGATTGTATAACAAGAATTGAATTGTAGAATGCTGGAGTTTTATTACTGTTTATTACGGTTCTACAGAAAAAAATATGATAATTTCAACAATGGGATTTAGAATTTTATCTCACCTTCTTTTATCTAAGTACCAAAACATATTTTGTATAATAATGAAAAAAATGTAATACCATTATTGGCAAGCATGCTATTTTTGGGGGTGGGTGGGGTGGGGGGGGGGCTTAATTTACAAATTCAGTTAGTATACACTAGTTATATATTTCAAATAAATTGTAATCTTTTTAAAACATTCTTATGGTTATTGGTGTCCTTTGTAGCAACCTCTTGTCAGGACTGTGAAAAATTATCACCTGAAAGTTGTACATGTACAGGACTTCATCTAGTGATATTGAGTATCACTTTCCTTTATTTTTTTTAATTAAGAGTTTAAAAAAAAAAATTGATGCTTTGTTTTGGGGTTGTTGTTTTTTTGGCTTTTTTATAAATATTTCACTCTAAAATTATCTAATCCAAACATGGACAACAATAGAGAGATTTTCAAATAATTAATTTAAAGATATAATTATAACGAATATGTAGGATATTGGTGAATATGGTAGAAACCAGAGACTGGTGCTCTAGTTGCATTAAACCATAGAATAAAATCATTTTCATCTCACCAGACATAAATGATAAGATATTGCCATTATTTAGACTAAATTAAAAATGGGTTTCACATCAATTTAACTGTTTGTTTTAGAAAAGTTAATCTAAACTATATTTATAAAAAAAGAGAGATAGATGATAACTATTATTAAAGGATATCACATAGTACATGTATTTTTAATATAAACATTTAAAACAAAAATTAAAGCAAATATAAATTTTCAAAATATATATTATTTAAAAAAAAAAATAAGTTAAAAAATGAATAGTATTTGACAAACAGAATTCTGAATTTTAGAAAAACAATTGTGAATTTTTTTTTTTCAAAAACTTTCATGATAGTTTCAAAATAATTAAAATTAATATTAAAATAACAAAAATAATAAGTATTAAAAAGGTTGGGGGTTTAAAAATTAACTATAAGACTAATAAAACAAACTTTAAATTGATGTTTTAATTAGTATATCTCTTAATTGTTATATAATTGTGGGATAGACACATTTGTAAATATTGGTTTTGTCTAAAGGCAATAGATTTCTTTCATTTCAGTTTGGTGAGCTATGGTGGTATTTAGCAATACATGCATTTTTGTGTGGATTAAAAAAAAAAGATTTTGACTAAAATCAAATTTGTATTATATTTCATTATTACCCTATATGTGATTTTTTCCCCATTGTTGACCAAATAAATCTATTTACTTTTAATGTTATTTTGTCATCACTATAGTTAGAGGAATTAATTAAAATAACAAATGTTTGCCCGTTTGAACATTTATACCCAAGCCTAAACAAATAAAATGATATTTTCATGAAGAGAGCTGACAATAACAATTTTAATTCATTATTTTAATTATTAAACAGACCTATTTTCAACCTATAGGTTGTGAAATACTTTTTAAAAAAAAAGTGAATTCCTTCTTATCTAATAATTTTAAAGGCAAATATATATAATAGTTATATCCAGTATATTTATCTATATATTTTTTATTTCCTTTTATTACGGATTTTGTCAAGCAGTTGCTCTTTGCAGGTGAGAAAGAAAAAATCTACCTCCTAAATGACACTAGTTTGTTTTGACAAGAACCCAACACCTCCAACTGTTTATTAATGTAACTGGTTCTTTCTTACAACAACACAACAAATGTGGCTGCACAGACTAGCATCTGGTGAATAGTAGCAGTGTATTCAAGTAATGATAACACTGGTCTTAATGCACAACTCTAGAGTAAACAGTGGCTATCTGCTATAAAGGCTTGCCAAGTGCTTGTGAAAACAAGCAGCATGTAGTGCCTAATCTCCATTATGTACTGGAAAAATAATTCACTTGTTCAATTGACTAAATGCATTATACACACTCTGCTATTAGCTTTAAGGCTGTTAGAATTTTAAATTGCTTTTAATTTTTTGTTTTCATTGTTTATGGTACTGGATTTGTTCAAAAGTTTGCAATAAAATTGGAAATAGAAGAGAAAAAAAACTAAAGCAAGGCTTTTTGCAGTTGGTAGTCTTGATTCACCATAAGTTGAATGAAAACTATTATCTGTCCTACTTTTTTCTTTTGTGGATTTAAACTTTTAAAACTTCTTTTCACAGATCTTTAATTTTGTTATATGGCATATCGTTTTTAATCAACCATGGGTGACAATTAGATTTTGAATCATTTTTGTTCCCAATATTTATCAGTTTTATCAGTGTTATCTTTTATCCCCATCCCTATTTATTTAAATCCTCTCCCCCACACAAAAGTAAATATTGACCATTTGGGGGTTACATTGCTGTGCAGTATACATACAAATCAATATTAAGATGTATATACAGTAGACACTAAAGTAACAACTAAGACCTCTGGAAACATTCTGCATCCTAGCCAGTCAGTCTCATGACTGAAATCTGTTGTATGTAGTATCCTGTGTGGGGAAGTCTATCAGACCTGTTTACCCATAGAAAACCCTTTCCGGAATCTAGGGCCCACAAACATGATTTCTCAGGAAATCTAAGGGTTCTGTCGGGAATGCATCAAACTTGACAACTGAATTGTTCTGAGATCATTAGCTTTCTAATTCTATCAACAACTCCACACTTATTGTACAGTTAATAATTTATTGTACATTTAATAATGTTGCATGTGCTGTAACACAGCGATTTGGACGTCATGTGTCTCTTGCAGACATCGCACCCACCATGTCCGATGCTAAAGTTATGCAAATGCTCTCGGTAGAACCAAACTCCGATAACTTTAGTGAAAAAAATAAAAATCTACGCTTCTTGGCCAGCCAGCAGAAAGTTTGACTGTATCACAGGAATGCTGTAGTTTGGGGTATCTATCAGGAAATATTACGGAGAAACCAGAAAGGTAGGCAGGTCTATATAAAAAATATTTTTTTTAAAAAAGAGTACATTTTGTGGGGTCCGGAAAGAGTACATTTTACACGCTCATGGAAATGATGCAAAAAGTGGATGACCCCTGAGTAGTTATCATTTTTTTTATTGATGATACAAAGTATGATAAAAACACTGGCACAAAAATAACAAAAGAAGATATAATTTTTGTTAATGTTTTATTTTTTATTTATTTCTCATATTTACAAATATACACCCTTGGTATACCCATGTGCGTAACGACAATCAACCGTGAAGAATTTAATACAATCATGATTTATGTACATCACCCTAAGACAGCATGCCCCATCACACCCAACAAAATATACTTTAAGCACCAGAAATAAACACGAAACAAATAAGGAGAATGGTCTTTGTACTAACATCTGGGTAGTTCATTTACTACATGAATTAAGAAAGCAAATATTTGTGAATAAACCACAATGTAATAACAAAATTCCAATATTTTAATAATTATAGAACAGAAAACTGTTTATCGTTGTTATCAGATATTTCAGTTATCACCCTTTGTTATTTTTAATAGATTAAGAATAAAATATTGTATTTAAATTCATTTACAAAAATAGATCACTAATTTTCACTCAACTTTTGAATTCAGCTCCTGTTTTAACAAACAACTGAATTCATAATATGTAGATTTTTATGTTCCTGTAAAAAAAATATTCAGTTGTATTACATTCTATTAATTATTCACTAAATTACACTTTATCAGTAACAACCATAACAAGTTGCATTCATTCATGATAAGAATGGGTGAGGAGTCATTCTCAATATTTGTCACAATTCCTGACCCAAATCAATAAAAAAAATTTAAATGGAAATTCATTTAACCTCCAATATTTATACCAATATCTTCAGAATATTTTGTTTCCAAGAGAATATTTTGGATGGGTTTTTTTCTCCAAATTTTCAGTGAAACCAATTCATTTAAATACTACCCATTATTTATGGGAATTGTTTTTCATATCTAACCTGCCCTTCCTGTAATGAATAATATTTTATTACAAGATAGACAATTTGATGCTTACTGTGTAGTCTTTAAAAAATTATCAAGTCTGAGTGATTAACCCGTTCATCTTAATATTATGGGAAATGACATTTAACTATGGCATACTTTGAGAAAGTAGAGAAACTAAACATTATATTCACTCTTTAGGAATGACAAGATGGAGGAATCCAATGATTCTTTGTAACTAGACTGTAACTAGACTGTAACTAGACCTCAACAAGAACAAAAAGTCCCAAAACACTACGATAAACAAAACATTGGGTTTTGGATCTGAAAATAATATAAATACAATACACTGCTTCTAGTGAGCTGGAAAATCAAGTGCTTTTTAATGGACTTTGAAAACATGAAACCATAAACATGAAATCTGCAATATTTCTTATCTGAAATAATTATTTCAACAAAAAATATTCCAATCAAATCAAAACAGAATTATAATATGTAGCAAGTTTACAGTGATACCACAACCCCATATTGAAAATACAATTTAAAATGATGAAAACTAGTATTTTGCTTTAAGTATGTGGTATTAAAGATGAAATAATGTGAGGAGAGAAAAATGGTGTGATGAACATACCATTTATCATAATGAGAAAAAGAATCACATAGTGGATTAAATGCTATATTCTCTGCAATCTTTGTGGAGACTGGAAATAATGGGACACGCAAAACAAACACTAATGTTCCAATACAAAATAGCACCTCCACATGTCAACTACAGCAACTAAAACATTATTTATTCTAATTTCCACCTTTTTAATTAACATCTCATACATCCAATGTTCACAGCACATACTGCTTTAAAGAGGTGAGTTAGTAATTTTGTGTGAATTATTATTTAATAAAGGCTTCCAGGTGATTTTTTGCATGTCTGAAAGCATCACAGACTGATCAGCTGTATATACTTTAAACTTGTCAAATACTGATGTATGTGTGTTACTACACAAGCACAAAATAATTGTAACTGCATTAATGATTTTGTTGGCACTAGCACTGACAAGCTATCTATGGGAAGATAACTTTACTAACTTGTTTAATTAACAGATTAACAACAGTAAAATATCTCATGTCTATATTTTATTTTTGGGAGTTAACTTTCTTGCTCTCCACCTCTCCTGCTAACAGATATATTTGGATTTACTCTTTCTTACCAATTTCCAAGTAACATATTTTATGGAAATGACAAGACTAGCGCACATGAATGCTTTGCTTGTGATAACAGTAATTCAATTTTCACAGCAATTTTTGCATATCATAGACATTCCTACCACCCACTTTCAATTTTTAATTTTACCATCCCATTGCCTTTTTTTACCTTCAGTTTGCAAGGGTGGAAATTAGAATAAATACATTAATTTTTATTAAACAAACTTGCAAAGACTTTGAGGGATTTCCTCCACTTAATAAAACATTCACTCGCTATCATTCAATCATATGCACATTTGACAAGAGCACCAGCAAAAACAAGTTTGGCTATTATTTTAATATATATGTACAATCTGCAATTACATAAAAATCACAAGCAAAAAACAAAAAGTTACGGGACAGGAAAAAAAGTTGCACTTTCGTCACAGCCTGGGGTTAAGATATAACAAGAATATAGCACAGTCTATCTGGCATTCGGCAGCGCTCGGAACATTATCACTGGTCACTGAACCTCACCTGCAGTCACAAATATCACTTCGTTTCAGCCCACTCCAAACATAGTGCAATAAAAAGAACACCCATCAAAACATACATCCCATAATTGCCATTTTACAGTCATTTAACATTATTTGTCGTCTATACGACAAAGTGGCGAATATGCAATATTGCCAAATCACATAACATTTTTAAATTTGACATCCCATTGATTTGCCTTGTCTTAATTAATCAATTAACTAATTAAAGGAGTGAAAGATAAAATTGTTATTTTCAGAATCGAAACCTATGGCCCTATTAACATGCGAAATGATTTTATGACAATTTATAAAATTTTGAATATTCGCCCCTTTGTCAGAGCACCAATGATTTGTAGCAAAATGTAACCGGGCCAACTTCAGCAACCAATTTTCTTAGTAAGTAGTTTAACCAAGTTTTCAACATATTACACTTGGATTTAACATTAAGTACAAAAACTACTGCTAGCAAACACATTTGTACTGAACTCTATATAGATTTTTGTATTGGAAAATAACTAGATAAGATAAAAATATTGGATGAGCTAAAGTAAAGATATTCATGCACCTAAATTTTGGAGTAGGGATCACAGTATGAACAATGTAAAGTTCCACAAACAACTAGAAGGCAGACAAACTTATGCTTCGTTTCATCTTGTTACCAATCAAACGCCCCACTCTACTAAGTCGACTTGATGGATGAGTGGTCAGAGGAGTTACTTGTGTAATGAACTGTGTTGCTTCAATCAGTTGCCTAGAAAAAAAAAAGGAAACATATTTACAAAATGATGCTTGTTTCATCTTGCCATGTCATCAATCCTCGAAATTGATTTGCGACAACTTTTATAATTATCGAGCATTTACTTTATTATTTGAACTAAACTGTTGTCGCAAGATGATCTGAATTTTGAGGGCGGTGCCATATTGACTGTCAAATATCGGCTTTACAATCATCATAGCAAATTCAGTGAAACAGAAAATACCCATCCACTTGCCAAATGAGAATAAAACAACCACAAGTTTGACAAGTTCTCTTTTTTTAACATACTTCTTTCACCCATTTTAAATTATTATAAATCAAACAAAATTAAGAGATGTCAACATACTAAATGGTCATCTGAAATGAAGTTTGTATCATAACAATATTGATTGAATGCTATTGATTAAGTGCGATATTTTTTTTTTCTTGATCCAAGATATATATAGTTTTATTTAAAACTTACTTGGACAACATCTGGTTTTTGAAGCGTTCTTCATTTAGTTCTTTTCTAAGCTGTGCTTTGGTTTTCTGTATCTGCGGACAGAGAAGAGGATGCTGTGTCAAGCTCTGTGCCGACGGTCTGTCACGCGGATCTTTGCTAATCATGATTTGAAGTAATTTGTGGAATTCACTCGAGTAGCCGGGCAGGTCAGGAAGGATCCCATCACGTATAGAATGCCAGATGTTGCCGTTCTTTGGTAATCTTTCACAAGATGCCTGCACAGAAAGAATAAATGTTTAGATTATACTGTTAGTAAATAATTTTATGAAGAAAACGAAGTTAACACATTTCAAATGAAAAATTGGTCCAAACAGATTAATGTAACTAAATTCTTGCTGTATTAAATACTTCCACTTTGAATTCCAGTTTGAGATAACTCAATGGGTCACAGTTCATAGACTTTTGACACAACATAAGACTGTTGACAAAAACAGAAATGAACATTCACCATAAAAGTAATTTTCCACTAACAATAAATCAGGTTTCCCATGTTTTTGTGGGTCTGGAAAAATTACTTGCAAATTTTACAATTGTTTGTTTAACGACACCACTAAAGCATTGATCTATTAATCATCGGCTATTGGATATCAAACATTTGGTAATTTTAACAGCCTCCAGATAGATTTTGGACAAGTTTTCAGCAGCTTGAGAGTCCTGTGGTATTTTCTAAAATCATGTAAGACTATTTTTATCACTTACTAAATGTGTGGCTCCTTAGATGTGCAATCACGATTATATAAAACACTAAAATAATTGGAACTAGGCAAACTTTTCGGGATGCGCCATAAAAGGGTGACTGGTTTTAATTTACATCTTCTACCCCTTCCCCTTTAATACATCTGAAAATATTAAAATTGACCAATCATACTTACAGCTTCAAAGATTGTCAGGCCTAGGGAGAAAATATCTGCTTTAGGTAGATGGTTGAAGTTCTCGTTCAGGATCTCTCTCGGTAGATAACGACAGTCACCTTCCTCAACAACAGGGTTTGAAACTGACGTAACATGACCTAAATCTCCTGCAAACAACAATCAGAAAACTTTAATAAGACCAGTTTGTAAGATGGCAAAGCACAATGAATTCATAGGTCACAATAGCAGTACCAATATTATACTATAAAGGGGAGATCAATACAATTAGATCTGTCGAGAAACCTTAACAACAGTATTCAGAAGATTAAAGGGGGGCATAGAATTGGGGTACTTTTTCTGTGTTTTTTTAACAGATGAAGACAGAAATTAAAGATTTTCACAGACTTTATTGACAAACCTGAAATTCCAAAGACATTCAAGACCTTGAAATTTATTTTTTAAATGTGCGAGTGGCCAGACCAGTTCATTAACAAAAAAAAGTAAAGGCATCATTTTGGCCTCAATAAAACTAAACAGTATCAGAACCACTTGCAAAGTTAATTAGAATATACAAATGCTTACCAATTTTGTACGTTACTGGCTCCTCTTTTTCTTCCTCCTCCTCACACGACTCCATCCCGCTCTCCGGCGACGCCAGCAAGCGTGGGTTCCGATGAATAAAGATATTTCCTGGCTTTAGATCAAGGTGGACTAGGTTCTGTGAGTGAATGTACTTCAACCCGAGTGCTGCCTGGTACAAAATCTGTTTCAACTCTGACTCCAATAGCTGACCACATGAGTGTCGATGATTATCTACAACATCTGCTAAACTGCCACCTACAAAATGTAACGTACACAGCAATAATAAAACTGGGATGCAAACATTCTCTTTTTTTTTTTTTTTTACTTAATCAAGTTACAAATTTAATATGGAATGGTAAATTCCCACCTATGCAACCAATCAGTGCTATAAAACGTTAAATGGGTGTTTTCTGCAAAGAAATAAATGTTAATTACGTACCCTATTCAGACCAATTACACCAGTTTATTTTGTTAAAAAACCCAACCAGTTATCTCTATTTAATAACAGCAAGAGAGCAATCCATTGCATATGTGGATTCTTCATCTAAAAATCATTCCAGGTGAGAACATTTCAAATGAGAACACATTTACAGATTTTTACATTTTGCGGAATAAAATGAGGTGAGGAAATGAGTCTTAGGAATATTCATCATATTCTATTTTCAAGGGTGGTTAAGCAATCATTTTACTGTACTGGAGGAGCAGGATGTCACAGGATGCAGGAATCCTGCTGATTCGACGCAGTATTTCGCTAAAATACTCCTAAATGCAATATGTGTGCATCATGGTTGACGCAAAATATTGCCAATTTCAATCTATATATTTTTTAAATACACTAAAACCTATTATTTATGAGAAGAAAAATATATATACATGTATTAGTATTATAAAGATAAAATAGTGGATAATGGATATAATATATGCATGTGATATAAACATCAGTTATTCAATTAATTATGTGATTGAAATAATATGCTTGACTTCCATTTTTGAATGTTTGACTCCCAAAATAAAACCCTGTGGCTTGTGTGAGTCACGATGACTCCCTTTTTTCAGATACAGTCAAACAATAAAAACAAAATTTAAAAAACACATTTCCTGTGAAATAGTCTACCCGAAACTGTCAATGGACATAACTTTTGGCAAGTGGTCCGACCAAAAATTCCAAGCTACAAGAACATAAAACTGAATTTATCGAGTTATTAAGCAGAAACAAAAACACAACTTACCATTACAGTATTCGTTCTGAATAAACATGTGATCATCTTCAGCCCACGCAGAGTAGTAGCGGACAACATGTGCGTGCTTCCCCAATACAGCATGTGCATATACTTCATTCATTGCATTACGTCTACAAACCAAATTAAAATTATAATAACATGCAGAGTAGTAGCGGACAACATGTGCGTGCTTCCCCAATACAGCATGTGCATATACCTCATTCATTGCATTACGTCTACAAAACAAATTAAAATTATAATAACATGCAGAGTAGTAGCGGACAACATGTGCGTGCTTCCCCAATACAGCATGTGCGTATACCTCATTCATTGCATTACGTCTACAAAACAAATTAAAATTATAATAACATGCAGAGTAGTAGCGGACAACATG
>JAULBS010124888.1:0-13855 GCA_032355785.1 Symmetromphalus regularis | reverse complement strand
ATTGGACCTGGGGGAGACGGGTCCGAACCAAATTGGATGTGGACCCGTATAAAAAATACTTCACCTCACCTCACCTCTCCGTAGAATAATGACTTTGTCGTAGAAAAATGACTTTTACCATATAATTGTGACCCGGGGTCACATTATCACGGCATCCAATTAACGTGGTATTTTGACCCCGTATAATTCTGATTCCCGGTCACTACCGAGACATTCAATCCTTAAGCTTTTTTTTGTTGTTGTTGTTGCTTTCTTTGATGTTTTCAGTGGCAAAAAAAATAAAATAATAATAATAATTTCCGTGTAGTGAACTCAATAGCACGGGGAACAAAATAGATTACACGACCCGTGTTGTACGATTGAAAACACACTCGTAATATAATTGGTATTCTACCAGTCCCCCCTGAATTCCGCGATTCCGCGGACGCTGAACAATTTGCAGAATTTGCATCTCAGCGCAGAATTCTCGTACGTCCGCGGAAAATCAATTTTCATGCAGAAAGCTAGCAGAATTTGTTATTTTATGACGTGGATTTTTTTTTTAAATTACTTCTCAATTAATATAAACGTCACATTTTGGAAAAAATAAACTGAAGCACTGAGTTAGAAAGTTGTTTCTTTTAAGTAGGCAACGTATTAAATATATAACTCCATTCGGTAACCGTCGATTGTTTCCGTCAACGCAAAATAAATTGAGCACGCTACTGGTGACACGTTCAGGAGGGCGAGCGCTCCCATTCATATGCTATACTGTGGTTCTTTTTTTCTTTTTTTTGTGTCTAATAATTGATAAATGTTATGTGATAGAAGACGATGGTAACTAGGTAAACTGTTCTCGAGTGCTCGCCC
Organism: Symmetromphalus regularis; assembly: GCA_032355785.1. Lineage (NCBI taxonomy): Eukaryota > Metazoa > Mollusca > Gastropoda > Neomphalida > Neomphalidae > Symmetromphalus > Symmetromphalus regularis. Next base: position 13,006 of record JAULBS010124888.1, on the reverse strand, counting down.
TTTTGAACAGGTTATTGATTACTGAGTAGTTGTGAGTTATTTAGGTTACGGAAACTGCCGAAGACTCGGAAGTAAATTACACGAATTTAAACGCATACTCCCACGGACTCTTGACTTAATTAATTTCAAAACAAAAAATTAATTTTAAATATAAACATTTGCTTTGTCGATATAAATACTTCATTCAACAAGTTACATAAGCATCTCCCTTATTATCAATATTTTACAAATAATGATGAATTATGCTCACGGATAAATAAATCGGAAAAAACATTTCGTATCAATTTGTTTTGCCCCACAAGGAGTTCCGATCTTGAAATATGACATTTTTAAATGTGAAAAAATAATCGATCAATCGATCAGTTAAAATGTGTGTACGTTTAATTCATAATCAATATTTAGAGTACACACACCCTAACTAAGACGACCAAAATCCTGTCCAACATGACCCTTTGTCGGCCCGTTTACACAATTTTAAAGTTATTAATTTTAGTTATCACGTAAATGTACTAGCGTAGCCAGTATTAGGCAGACGAGGCCCTTGCCTGGTCTGGAATTTCCGCAGGTCCCCCCCTCCCCACTTTTTTTTTTTTATACTGATATTATTATCTACAAGGTTCAAGCTCCTAGCGTCTGGGTTTGACTCGGCGTTTTTCCCTCTCCGGTAACGTCCCATTATATACATACGTATAATTATAGTATTTATGCGTAGGTTGTAGAACACGGATTTTAATACTTTTCGGTTTAAATAAGCATTAAATAATGCACGCAAAGCCGATCAATCTGTGACGTGTTCAAATAACAATTTTAAGCAGGAAGTGATTGAAAATTCATTGAGTGTCATTTTGGAAGGGGAGATAATTGGAGCCAAAACGACTAGCTTACCCCATTTGACAAGGACACTCACCTAACGCTCTCTTTTTTCTGAGTCACTGCAGTAGGTTGGACGTTGGTGGATATGACGTTATTAGCTGAGCCAAATTTACTTGGAAAGCCGTTATTAATATGACGTGATCTGATTGGTCGAGAAATGCAGTACTGCGCATTAGGTTCAGGACAAAATAAAAACCATCGCGAGTTGTGAGCTTCCCAACAGTATCTGTGACAGCCACCACCTGTCGTTTCAGATGAATATAAAATAGGACATTACGTTGGCAATATTTATTTTATTTGCCAACATCGTGCGTGTTAAAACAGACGTTGTTAAAAGATATGAATGATGATGGGGTTACGGTTCTTTGTTTTTATTCTCTTCGTGATGCAAGCTGCGATGCAGATAACGCTTGGACATATGAAAATCTTAGAATCCAAAATTGAAGCAAAACGGATGGAAAAACAAGGTTTGTATATATGTATAATATAATTGTAACTAAAATATTATAACATGGAGCAATATATAAGTACTAATTTACCAGTTACAAACGATTACGGATTATTAGAAATTCATGTTGTAAGGCGCGAGCTTCAAACAGAAAATTAATTTCACGACGGACATATAATCTGTAATTGAGTACCGAGTAGGTTATTCCATTTATTACCTTAAAATGTTATAGGAAAATACATGCGCAGTTGTATAACCTCGTGTTGAACAGCCAGTTAGCTTCAGATAACAACAACATGTATTTCTCCTTAATGTGGTTACGATAGATAGACTGAATGTTTATTTTACGACTTCTCTCTACACAGAAAACAGAAAACAAAAAACCGATTGGTGGGCGTTGAATGATAAATATTGTAATATCAAATAATACTAAATAAATAACAAATACTAATAATAATGAATACATTTTCCGATTGCATTTTAAGGTAATAAAATACAATAACCTACTAGGTACTGAAATACTAACAACCCGTTAATGTTCTTGATGCTAGCGTCTCCACCCTCGCAGCAATCGGAAGTCGCCTGTTCATTCGATTAGTTATGTTAAAGGGATATCCTTATAGATGCACAACAAGGTGGTAGTCTTCTTACACGTGTGTGTTGAAATGTGTTGCATGTATACCATCAATTGCATGCACAGAATAAATTACTTTTAATTAATTTAAAGCAATATGCTGCCATAAAAAACTCAGATAATTCCATAGACACAATTAATAGTTAAAAGTGCATTCAACAGAGTTGGTGATAGACCTTGTAATAATTCTGAAGAAATAATTATACATTATACCATCAATTATGCTGAAACAAGAAAATATTTCAAGCAGTCTACTAATATACTTAAAATCACAACTGGCATTGTGGATTGGGGGGGTGGGGGGTGGACAATGATCCTGGAGAGCTTTCATACTGTCACACTCCTGAATTACGAACTATACGAATTTTATATCTTTGCAGAAAGATCATATTCGACGACTTGTACAGTCCGTAAGTGATTAATACAGCAACTTACACTCTAGTTCTTGACTTCTGTGTTTATATTTAATATGCAACAATAACGGAACAATACGCAAGTTAAGAAAGAATGACAAGATAAAACAAACTGTCTATATCAATAGTATGGTTACACACCAATATAATTAGAGTACATTTGTATACTTTTAACTAACGTCATTATGTTTATAGAGATATTAATTTAAAGTTATCAATAATATATTGTTAGATGTAAAAACATACCAGTTGTAATAATGTCCCTTTAAAGTAAATTACGAGCAGACATAATATGACGTAATAAAACACAATAATACACTTACACCTATGATGTCACAGCTTTTATAATACAGTCGTCTTTAAGGTTACACTGGACAATATAAAATCCTACTGATACATACAGTGTGGTACCTACCACTGAATATTACTCTTAAACAAGTATACTATCTCTCTGTTTTTATTATCTTCATGCAACTAAAGATGACAGGAATATCTGTGTAAACCGTTTAACTTACGGACAGAATACACTTATATTACTATCGAGGAAGTTGAATTCACAAAGGAAGAAAAGTGAAGGTTTGTGTATAATTATAATACAATTACAACTTTAAAACAATATTATAACATGGGGGAAAGATTATAAAACTTTTTTATATCGGGTGGTGGTGGACAGGGAAATCCCACCCGAGGGGCACTAAATCAGGATACAACCCGAGGCTAGCCGAGGGTTTTTATCTGATGTTTTGACCCCTAGGTTCGGACTTTCCTATCCACCACTACCCAATATAAAAAAATAATTGTCTCTCATTCTTTTTCAGAAGAAAATGGGTAAAACAAAATAAAACTGAAAAATGCAAGCCATTTTTTAATAAATTGTTTATAATGGGTTTTTTTTTTTTTTTTATATATATATATATTAGTATTTTAACATGAAAACAGTTTTCTAAATTCTCTATATACGAAAATGGCAAACGTCGTTTGCGAATAAAAATTAATAGCAACACTTATAATTCTTTAGTATTTCTGTTCGTCCATGTTGTTTTAGTTCATACTCTTGAAAAAGTATTATAATCTTTTAATTGTTTGTGTTGTTTTCATAAAGTGGGTGGTTTTAGGTCAAATACTTTTTTGTTTTAAATGTTTACTTCATTGAAATTCCGCTATGTATATACGCTTTAAAAACATAGTCCACATTCTATATTTAAAAAAAAAAAATTTTTTTTTTTAAATTGTACTCCGGTTTTCTTGTTCGTGGATAAATGCTTTCACATTAACCGCTTTGAATCTGTTATTGTTCATGATTAGAAAATAGAGGGGACGTTCACTTGTTTGCAATCGGTTACAATCTGTTGTTAATAGTAGTTATTTGGGGAGGGGGGGGGGGGGTATAGGCAAACTATACTATATGACGTAATCATTAATATTCGCTGTGAAAATATTGACGTCACACATTTAGGCCCAGCCACTACGTTTGGTCGTACAGATTCTAATGTCGTTGGGTTGTTAAACTAATGTAATTGCACGCTAAAAGGGCTTTTATTTAGGCACATATAACTACTTTGGAAATACTGTGTGTATAATTGGTTGTGTCCGTGTTCCTCACATTCATATATGAATGAGTGCTTTTACTAAATGCAGTTGATCGACAGGGTTACGGATTATTTGAAATTAATATAAATTAATAATAAGAAGAAAATGAATAAAAATCTGGGGCGAAGCCAAATTGGAAAAAAAACAAAAAAAAAAAAACCGAGGCAAACCCAGACGCTGTGAGCTTGAACCATGTAGATAATAAATATCAGTATCATGTGGGAAAATAAAGCAACTATGCGGAAATTCCAGACGAGGAAGCGCCTCGTCTGTCTCATCCTGGCTACGTTAAGGATAATGAAGAAGAATAAATAAATAATAAAAACATAATTTTCCGATTGTTTTTTAAAGTAATATATACAATACCCTACTCGGCACTGAATTACAGATTAGCGGTCGGTCTTGAAATTAATTTTCTTTCTCAAGCTCGTATCACCACCTCGCAGCAATCGGCAATATCCTGTACATTCGATTAGTTACGTTAAAGGGGTATTCTTATTGATGCACAACAAGGTGGCAGTCTACTAACATGTGTGTTAAAATGTATTGCATATGCATGTATACAATCAGTTACGTGCACAGAAGAAATTACATTTAATTAAAGCAATATGCTACCATAAAAACTCAGATAATTACATAGGGAAATACTTAAAAGTGCATTCAAAAGGAGTTGTTGATAGATCTAATAATATTTATAAAGAAATATACAGTATACCATCAATTAAGTTCAAACAAGAAGATATTTTAAAAATATACTAGTATACTTAAAACCACATGCGATATAGTGGGGGTTAGGGGAGTGGGTGGAGGGACACAATCATACTGAAGAGCTTTCATAGTGTCACAGTTCAGAATTACGAACTATACGAATTATGAACAATAGCAATTTAATGTTGATAAATATATATATTCAAGTTGTAAATCAAAATAATTAATTACTGGACAGCTTTGACTCTAATTAGAAGTAGTCAATCAAGATGAATTACTACCATATCCAGGTTTAATACAGCCACTTATACTCTACTTAACTTCTGTGTTATAGTTAATACGCAACAATAACGAACCAATACGCAAGATAAGAAAGAAAGATAAGTAAAAAAAACACCTTTCTATATCAATAGAATGGTGGAACACCAATGTAATTTGAATGTACAATTGTATACTTTTAACTAACGTCATTATGTTTGTATAGATAGTAATTTATAGTTATCAATAATATATTATTTGATCTAAAAAAATAATACCAGTTGTCACAGTGATAGAGTTCCTTTGAAGTACTTTACAAGCAGACGTAATATGACGTAATATAACACAATAATACACTTACACCTATGATGCCACACCTTTTATATACATTTCTCTTGAATGTTCCACTGGACAATGTAAAATCCTACTGTATGGTACCTACCATTGAATATTTTTCTAAGAAAGTTTAATGTCTCTCTTTGTTTTAATTTGTTTTCATGCAACTAAAGAGAGTTGGGGAACCTGTCGATCCAAACGAACTAAACAACGGTTTGTTATTCGAGCACTACTGGCGACAATTGATGGAATACACAAAACAAAACAATGTTTGTATATAATATAATACAATTACAACTAAACATAATATAACATATGGCAAGATATAAGTAGTAGCTTACGGGTTACGTAGGGTTACGCATTATTTGAAATTAATAATAATAAGAATAGTAATGAATAATAAATAACAAATAAAAATAAATAAATACGTAAATAAATACATAACTTTCCTACTGCATTTGTAAGGTAATAAATACAATAACCTACTTGGCACTGAATTACAGATTATCCGTTTTGAAATTAATTAACTTTTTGAAGCTCACGCCACAACCTTCGTAGCAATCGGTAATCGCCTGTACATTTGATTGGTTACATTACAGTGGCGTTAGAACGATATTCATATTGTAGGGGAGGTGGGTTTCGGGGAGGGGGGCTGCTTACTTTTTGTATCTCTTTATAATTTTGGGTTCGTGAAGATCGTATTCTACACCTGTTTTTCAAGCACCACATTAAATGTACAAAAATAACAAATATGTATTGGTATCATTCAATGAATCAGTCATCTGCGAAAAGATGTTGGTTCATAATAATGTATTACATAACAGTTTAGTATATCATTATAAGCCACCATATATTTTTCTTTTCATGGGAAACTCATGATAGGCAGATTTAAAATAAGAGAGGTGTGTGTGTGTGTGTGTATGTGTGTGTGTGTGTGTGTGTGTGTGTATGTTTGTGTGTGTGTGTGTGTGTGTGTGTGTGTGTGTGTGTACATAGTAGTTAAGATTGTACAACAAAGGACATTTAAAATGTTTGTAAACGCTTCTTTACCATAGATCTACCTAACACACGTTTTTAATCCATGTCACTAAATAAACAATTAGCCATATTGTTAGCGCGGTTTATATCTATAAAGCCATTTTTCATGTCTACAACATACCGTCACCCATGTAATAAGTGGTAGCAAGATATTATGGAATGGTTCAACGTTCGAGAGATATGTCCTTGGTAGATATATACAGAAAGGGAAAAAAGAGTATTATCGTCAATTTGAATTTTTTTTATTTAAAAAACCGTACATGTCGATTTAACCCCCTCCTCCAAAAAACTTTTCTACGCTCAAGCAATAACGGAATGGTTCAACTTTGGAGTGATATGTTTTTGGTAGATTTATATATCCTGAATTTTTAGATCACTTACTTAATATCGGCAAAACACAACCATCTCGCCTCTTAAATTTTGACATCCATCAATCACATCCGATAACCTATTTCCATTCATTAGTTTTTTTTATCATTTTCGCGAGCGTACAAAACATACTCTTTTTTTTCCGAACCGCCTCACTCATCATCAAAAGCTTAAAAACAGAAAAGGAAAAAAAGAAATGCTGATTTAGAAATAGGATTATCGTCATTTTGAAATACTATTTTGAAAAGCGTACATGTCAATTTAACCCCTTCCTCCTCCAAACAATATTTTGTACGCTCAAACATGGATGAACCCTTATTTGATTGTTTAGGCTAAGTTGGATATTGGTTATCATCTATGCATGTATATCCTAACACACACTATGTAGTTAGTACCATTAAACCTTCCCAAACTCTTAATGCACGTAACACTAACTAATACCATCAGAGTTTACACAGTACAATTTGGCATCTCTGACTTCATTTTCTGGACAAGACATTATCGATAGCTTTTCTTTTTTGATGTTTTTCTTTTCCTTTCTAAGCATAATAATTGATTTTATTCAACCAAAGGGTTGTATGAATTAATTTATAATACTATAATTAATATAACGGATGAGAAATAGGATATTTTTAAATAGAAAAACACTTGCCAACTAATTAAATGTGTACTCTTTGCATCTGTGTAATTGTGCTGCCCTTTTATTTAGTGTGCGTTTTTATTTACAGTTAGAATTGCACAGTTGACAATAGATGGACTGCCTTTCAAAGAAGGGCAGGCGGAGCCCATAATAATACGTTGTCGTGTTAATGCAGTCATGATCCCAGTTGATGTGGACGTATTGTCTGAGCTCTTGATACGTAGAGATGTTAAAAATCCACCACCTAACAACAAACTCGGGATAATTGCTGTTGCAGTAACGCTTAAACATAATGGAATACCTGCTATTATAGATGATTCACTGCGAGAGCGTGTAATATTGGCAGGGAAATCAGACAACAACAACATAGAGACATCGTTTCTTCAAGTTACCCTGTACAAAGTATCGCGTCACGACTCGGGACGTTACTATTGTCAGATCGTTTATTTTAGAAAATCTGATGACACGCGTTATGCTTCAGAAGACAGCCTCAATATTACACTGTGACATAGTATGTAAATAAAGTTACTACTGTCAGATCTGTTGTTAGAAAATCTTATTCAACGGATCATGTTTCAGAACACTACCTCAATATTATAGTTCATAGTAAGTAAATAAAAGTGTCTCAAGTATTATATATATATATTTGTGGTAGGTACATCATGTATTTGAATAGCGACCCTGGAATTGATCGTAACATGGCTTGCATGATTAGTTCAATTTTGACAGACGGTGTACGTAAGCTTAAAATAATCCCGAGGAAAGACCTGCCGCTTCTGGTTTTATGCGCTATTTCACACCTCAGGTTGGCACATTCACGCAACGATAATTACAATGAGGTCGACTGTCATTGGTCAACTATTGAGCAGGAAAGACTCAATAGTTATTCTATTTTGTCTATACTTTTTTAATAAATAATGTGCTGGCGTTTCATTAAACAAACAATCGTTTCCAATTAATATATTTATACTCTTGGAAAAGGTTTTAAAACTAGCAAAATGAACGAAAATAGAGATTAAAAGTCCTGGAAAATGAAACCATTTGAAGTGCATGAATCCTGTTACATACACTGAACAATTGTGGACCACTATCTGGAAAGAGAACTTGCCCAAGAGAGGGACTGATACTAAACCCATAACGTATTAGTTGTGTGGTCTACTTAACAGTTATTTTTAGCTTCCATATTAAAGTGTTGGTTTCATTAAACTATGATAACTTATAACATCGTATTAACAGAATAATAATTATTTTAGAATATATGTAATTTTAACCCATTCCGGTCGACACAAATTTCATGTTTTTGTGATCTACCCCTGTATGTGTATTAATTCAAGTTGAATGCGTATTAAGACAGAGGTATGCCTGTTTCTCTTTGCCTAATTTTTCAGGGAATATATTTATTGGAATTATTGGGTGGGTAGGCTGAAACATACAACTCCCTCTCCCCGGTTCCAACATACCTGCATTAAAGGGGTATTCTTATAGAGTAATAACAAAGTGGCAGTCTTCTAACAAGTATTTGTTTTGAAATGTATTGCATATAATTATACCATCAGTTTCATGCACAGAAGAAATTGCTCTGAATTAAAGTTCTATGCTTCCAGAAAGAAAAACAAAACATACCCTTAATTGCAAAGAGAAATACTTAAACGTGCAGTCAACAGAACTTAATAACAGTACACATACTATTTATGTAGAAATGTAGAGTGTATCATCAATTAAATTGAAATAACAAAGTATTTAAAGCAATCTGCTAGTATACTTAAAATCACAACATGTGACCTTGGTGGGTGGGTGGTGGGGGCATCTTAATCCTGGAGAATATATGCATATGGCACTGCTCATGAACAACACATACAATTTGTGGTATATTTTCAAGATGTGTATAATTTACAAATATATTAAATAATTTTATATAGTCAGTATTGCTCACAAACAACTCGTACAATCTGTGATAGACTGTCAAGATATGTAGGCTATAATTTACAAATATATTCAACAATTTTATAAAGTTAATACTGCTCATAGACAGCTGATACATTGTGCAACATTTTCTCTTGATCTATATAATATACAAATATATTCAGTATTTTCAACAAAGAACAACTCACACATTTTGTGATATGTTATCAATATATGGGATAAACTGGTGAGAGAACATTCACATGCATATTGAATTTCTGTTCTAATTGCATTTATATATACTGACTGCATTAGAAAACGCCTGCGTAGCTCAGTGGTTAAGCTATCGAACTCGAGGTTGGTAGGTACTGAGATCAAATCTCAATCGAGGCATGGGATTTTTAATCTCAGTATCGGCCCCAACCCAGAGTGAGTGGTCCGCAAGGCTCAGTGGGTAGATGTATACCACGTACACCGACCAGTGGTCCACAACTGGTTTAACAAAGGCCGTGGTATGTGCTATTCTGACTTTGTGATAGTCCATATAAAAGATCCCTTGTTGTTTATCGAAAAGCAGCGGGTTTCGTATCTGTTACTAACACTAACCTCTGTCCTGGTCTGACAACATAGGAAGCTGAGTTGTGTGTCCAGGACAGCGTGATTGAACCTCAATTGGATATAAGCACAAAAATAAATACAACCAACGAACTTGAAAACACAGCTGTCATTTATGTGGCTAATTGTTTTTGGTGTTTTTTGGAGATGCAGTCTGAATTATAGGGTAGAATGAAAGCAATTGGTTGGAAGGTCACGTCAAAACGTGTTGTTCGAGAGCAAAACTTAAACATTTCGAAAAACGCACGTGCAATTCATGCCACTAGCACCTTACATTATCAGTTCTACTGTTATTAAATCTGGAATTTACGTTATTAGATCCACATGTTGTGATCGACTTTAGGTTAATTCAACGACGTTAACGATGTCGCGATTTCCTGGCATTGAGAGGAAACTAGCCATCCTGATACATCAACATCAACAATAGCGAATTCAGTGGGCTGAATAGCAACGTCGATGAACACAACGCTATCGGGGTGGCGGAGAGATTCGCCAACTGATGTGTTCATGAGGTGAATCGCTGGGAAGATGGTATCATTATGGCTTGGGAATGAATACACGTTATGACAAACCTACACATCTTCCGAGTACGTTGAAACACACAGACGAAGTCCTCAAAAACTACGCCATGCTCAACATGGTTTCTGACCTTATCTACAGGCGTTACAACAGGATAACGCCTCGCACCATGACCTATATGAACCTGGAACACATCAATGTTCTTCCATGGTGATCTCTTTCATTCGACCTTGCTCCGATATAACACGTTTGTGCAATCCCTTGCTTACACCCTTCAGCAATTGGTAATATTGATGCGTGCGTGGCTTCAGGAACACAGGTATTCATCAGAAGGGTCATCTGCTCCATGAGACGTCTCTGTGCTGCCATGTTGAAATCACATGGTGGTGACATCGGATATTGTCATTTAGTGCATTGTGACACTTGAGATGGTGCTTCGTTTTCTATGGCAGAGTCGAAGTCCTCCAAAACCATGTCATGCCCCACATGGTCGCTCACACTTACCAACAGGATAACGCGTCACAAGGCCAGACTCACAATGACCCATCTGAACCAGGAACATATTGTTCTTCCAAGGTGATCTCTTTCATTCGACCTTGATCCGATAGAACATGTTCGTGATGAAATCCGGCTGCAATCCACTGATCACATTATTAAACAATTAAAAGTAAATTTGGTGCGTGCGTGGCTTCTGGACCCTGGATCTCTATCAGGAGGATCAGATGTTCAAAGTATATAGTGACATTTCAGATGGTGCTGCGTTTTCTATGGCTGTGTGTATATATAACTTGACGACATGCGTGTAAGAACCCGGTAACCCACGTCGCAGCCGTTTTTTAAAATATAGATTGTGTAATTGGTTACCGATTTATGACAAACATTGAAAATATAATGATATAATTTTATAACAATTAACTTTGCCAGTTCTTGCCCTCAGCCAATCTAACATTATCACGGCATCCCAGTAACGTGGTATTTTGACCCCCGTAGATTACTGATCCCGGTCACTACCGTCACATTCAATACTTACGTTTTTTTTTGTTTTTTTTGTTCCTTTCTTCGAAGTGTTCAGTTGCAGAAAAGATAATAATAATTTCGTTGTAGTGAATTCAATAGCACAGTGTAATAAATAGATTACAGGACTCGAACCCGTAGAATACCGATTATATTACAACGAGTGTGTTTTGAATCGTAGATCACTCGCTTTCGCTCGTGTTGTACGATTGAAAACACACTCGTTGTAATATAATTGGTATTCTACCAGTCCCCCCTGAATTCCGCGATTCCGCAGAATTTGCATCTCAGCGCAGAATTCTCGTACGTCCGCGAAAAATTAATGTTCATGCAGAAAGCTTGCAGAATTTGTTATTTTATGCCGTGGATTTTGTTTTAATGCCTTCACAATGAATATAAACGTCACATTTTTGAAACATAAACTGAAGCACTGAGTTAGAAAGTTGTTTCTTTTAATTAGGCAACGTATTAAATATATAACTTCATTCGATAACCGTCGATTGTTTCCGTCAACGCAGAATAAAATGAACGCGCCACTGGTGACATATTCAATATGCCGAGCGCTCCCATTCATATGCTACCGCAGAAAATAGCCAATTTTACCTTTACCACATCGTCCTCCAGGTAAGTATGTTGTGGACATTTACCTGTTTCAGTAGCGGATCCAGACGGGCGTACATTTTCTCGTATCTTTTTATATAAAAAAATATATTTTGCGTGTGGAATGACGTGAAATTTAACCATTTTTCCTCAGTCCTATTCAGCAATCACATTTCGCCACTCCCTTTTCTGAAATCCTGTCTACGCGGCTGTGTTTGGTCTTTGTTCCAAACAAATAAATTAGTGTATCAAAGACAATAAATCGTTAGCTCTGTGTATGTGTTGATGACATGTCCCATTATTTTGTTAATCCTTTTGAAATTCAGTCTGTTGTAGGCCTACATGTGTCATGGAGTACTGAGACAACTTTTATTTGATATGTTTAAATAAATGTTAGGAAATGAACACACGCACACAGCTAATGATTTGGTGTCTGGTGGACTAATTATTATTATTATTTTTCTGAACAAAATTTAAAAGGCATTACTGCTCAGAAAGTATTTTAGACCATCAAAATGAAGCAACTGACGTCACACTTGACTGATGACGTAGGTTGGCGGACGGTGCTCACATTGTTTCGCTATTTGAATAATTCTACTTCTTGTAAGGACAAAATTTAATGGGAAAAGTTATGTACTTCTCAATAATTCCCCAGTGCGTATTGTACACTATAAACGATTTTGCATTCAAATGCAATTACACGGATTTCATTTTGATATGTTTTATATATTTTGTTATAATTGTTATGGATAACTTTTCCGTTCTTGATAACAAAAATGGGTTCCGTTTTAATAGGGTTTCCATTGTCACACAATTAATTAATACAAAGGGGACGGTTACGTTCTATAATATAAAAAAAAAAAAAAAATATCTCTTCTGAATCAAGATATGCTGTAAAACAAATTGTCTGTGACAACAAGAACTACAAATAACCTTTAACATTTAAACGCATACTCCCACGGACCCTTGACTTAATTAATTTCAAAACAAAGAATTAATTTTAAATATAAATATTTGATTTGTCCATAGAAATACTTCATTCAACTACT
>JAULBS010124877.1:0-13856 GCA_032355785.1 Symmetromphalus regularis | reverse complement strand
CGATTTATTTGTCCATGAGCATAATTCATTATTATTTTTTAAATATTGATAATAAGCAAGATGCGGTGGTTATGTAAGTAGTTGAATGGTATATTTCTATGGACAAATCATATGTTTATATTTGAAATAAATTTTTTGTTTGGAAATTAATTAGGTCAAGGGTCCATGGGACTATGCATTTAAAATCATTTATTCATGTTGAGTTTCATATTAAGTACAAATGAAAACACTTGGGGAAGACGGTAATAGTTTCGATATAAAATGATATCAAAGGTATCTTCCTGGGGTAGATACACTCAAGAGAATAATCATTTGACCTGCTTCTGTTCCTTTGATTTACAAATTATTTTCCTGAAACACAACTTTATATTGAAATAGGAATTATGTTTGATGTGCTTCTTTACATTATGAAAACCAGTTTATGAAAGAAATTTATTTTTGTTTGTGTTTTCTATGTGTAAAAGATATTAAGTTATTAATAATTTATAACATTTTGGTAACAGGCAATACACTGGAAGAAAACGTTAATATAGGATTTTTGTAAAATTTCTCATATAGCTTTCACCACAAAACAGTTTGGCTTTTTGCCGGGGAACGCAATGGTTTCAGATTTTATAAAATTTATCATATAACTTTGCACCTCATAACAGTTTGGATTTTTGCTAGGGAAAGAAATGGTTTAAGATTTTAAAAAATTTATCATATAACTTTGCACCTCATAACAATTTGGGTTTTTGCTAGGGAAAGAAATGGTTTAAGATTTTATAAAATGTATCATATAACTTTGCACCTCATAACAATTTGGTTATAGAATACATGTTGGGATTATTCTGGGATTTATCATTATAACTTTGCACTTCATGAGAATTTGGGTTTATGAGATAACATTACATGTGTTGTGAAAGAAATCATTTAGGAGTATGCTTAGATATATCATATAACTTTGCACCTCATAACATTTTGGGTATATGAGATATAATTGTTATTATTATAAGTTTTATTATGTAACTTATTTATTTCTTATTTCATGATTTTCAGCTTTTTGGGATAGTGATTACTAGGTAAAAAAAACAATATGGAGCTCGAATTGTTCACGAATGTGTTTGAAAATATTATTGTTTCTGTGTTTATTGACTGCTGTTCACAGAGATGTTCATTATACTAACACATAGGTGTTGTTCACATGTAGCCTGTCTTGTTAAACTAGCTGATCATCTAGTAACTCGTTTGTAATCATTATAGGGATTGTTTGTTATATTGTCCGTATTCTACAGTCCTAAATGTTCTAGCATAACATAGTGTCATTACTAACAATACATAATTAAATAAGGAAATTATATGATCAGGAAGATGCAGGAGGAGATGGTGGTTGGGTGGAGGGATTCATGGGTTTTTTCAGATGTTTTTTTTTCGTTATTGTTTTATTTTATTCTGGGCAGTTGAAGTGTTGTTAAGTGCAACTTTAAAATATTGTTTTTAAATTGAATATGTTTTTTCCTAAATTTAAAGCACTATAAAATGTGGATATTTTGGGCACATAATATTATTATTTGAAAGAATTGTGCATCTCAAACATGCCCTCTAGATCTGCAACATTGGGGCATAGCTTGGCCAAAATAAGGATATTGACAATGTGTTTTCCTAGGCATAACACCAGAATTTAATTTAACTATGCTATTTTATGCTATTTTCTGGCATCTAGAGTAAAACAAATAGCTCATTTGTAGAATACTGAAGATTACTTTTAAATTGATTGTTAGACTTTAAATGCATCCCTTAAATGTATGTCGCTAAACTTAACCCTGGTGTATATGAGAAATTATTATGTTGTGTGAATGAAGAATAGAAGAGAACATTGAGTATGGCCATAGTGCAGATGTAAGATCATGATATTAAGTTTTTTAAGAATTATCATTAATACAGAACTTGCTTTTTGATATCATTCTTTTCAAAGTATTTTATTTCACTAGTAATTCATTTGAAACATTTCAAGGGTAATCCGATAATCTAATTCCCATAGTATCACCGTAAATCAAAATTACGGAATTTAATTCAATTCCTAAAAATTCAATCTTCAGATATGATTTCTTTTAAAATTCAACTGATGGTCAGGCAGCATCTGTTAGAAAATATAAAATATAATGTCCAAATAATAATTATATTAGTTTATTACCATCTAATTTTGAATTAATTAGTCATGAAGAACATTGTAAAAACACATTATTATTGAATACATTGGAATCTCATGGACTCTGTGATGTAAAGCAGTGAGAATCTAAATTGATTTGGTAGAATTTATTGAAAAAGGATCCCAGTAAAAAGTGAAGTTTGTTTTATTTAATGACACCTCTAGAGCACATTGATTTTTACCTTATCATCGGCTATTGGATGTCAATCATATGGTCATTCTGACATGTATTTAGAGGAAACCAGGTGCTGCCACATATGCTACTCTTTTCTGATAAGCTGCAAGGGGTCTTTTATATGCATAGTTTCAAAGACAGGACAGCACATACTACAGCATTTAATGAACCAGTTGTGGATTACTGGTTGGAATAGGAAATAGCCCAAACTACAAATGGGTCCACTGAGAAGGATCGATCCGACGACCGACCTATCACAGGCATACATGCTACCGTTTGAGCTACATCCTGCTCCAAAAGGATCCCAGCATCACAACTAAAGACTATGTTTATAACTCATATCACCAGCATAGTAGATGGGATATGGTAGTCTTTCCGGTATTATCAGTTTTTACAGTAGTTTATGAGTACAGACCAAAGATTTGTTTGTACATCCTTTACACTTTCTCCCAAATAGTTATACAGTTTTTTGTTATGATACTATTTTGTTATACATATTACAACCTTGGGCTTACAATATCAGTTGCATTAATTTCCAGCATACACATACTATTTACAAAAAGCAAGTTCTGTGTTCAAGGGTTTGTTAAATGTTCATCTGCTTGAATTAGTGCTCATTCAGTTGTTTGTTATTTATTGAATTGTCTTTATTGCAGCTATATGTAGCACCAGAAATACATGCATATTAATTAAACTTGCAGTAGTTATTAATTTATCAAGATTAATAAGTAGGGATATTTGTAACCAGCTATATATTATATAGTATCCAGATTTAATACACTCAGTCTGAATATGTTATTTGCAACCTCAAACCACCATTTAAAAAAACAATTCAGTACACTCAGTCTAAATATATTATTTGTAGTCTCATTGCTGTTTTAATTACACTGAATCTGAATATATTAATTAATATCATATGTTGCACAATAAGTATATCACTTTCTTGTCACTAGATAAATTTCAGTTTATGACCACTTTTTTGTCACAAGATAAATCGTGTATTTCTGGTTGCATGCATTCGTTTTGAAGATGATTATATTTCAGTGAACTAGATGTAGCTTTAAGAAGCTGTATCTTGCAGTATATTTATGTTTTTTTGTGTTTGTTTAGATGCATTGAAACCAATGTTCTGAACTGTTTTGAAGCAAATATATTTAAATATTGACCTAAACTAAATGTATTATGCTTGCATGTAGTCACTGTAATAACAGCAATTTACAATATAAAAATACAAATGTAAGAGAATGGTATTAAGTTTAATAATGAAGTAATATACTAGTATTTAGATATTATTTGATATTATAACATGAAATTGTAAATAAAAACCTACCATCCATAGATAAGATTCCGTATATATTATTTTAATTTGGATCACCGGTCCATGAAATTCATATAATAAAGAAATGCTAATTTTTATATATTAAAGTATTCAGGTATCTATCATTTTATAACTTAAAATGTTACTTAAATAAATATTTAAGCAAACCGTATAACCTCTGATTCACAAATTAATATTTTCTTTCAAATTTTACAGTGAAAACACTAAAAGACTTACAGGTTAATAAGAATTTGTCTCGTGTTATAATCTAATATAGATGGCTGCTGTTTTAAACAAGAGTACTTTGTTTGTTGATTTGCTGAGGAAAACAACAAAATTTATCAAAATTATGAAAATGTTTTCGACTATCAGTTTAATATATGTATATATCAGGCCACAGGATTTCAAATTTCATCATAAACACTTTTTTGGATCCGTGCTTTTGGATCATTGGAACACATCGGAAACTGTTTTTCAGTGATCCAAAATAAAGCAGCAGTGATACTAAAATAATGGGAAATGAAATTTCGGTTCCGTGATTTTGATGACACAGTACAGACACGCTACTGGTAACGATCATTACCGTGAAATCCTATGGCCTGTGTATAATGACTTTTGCTAGTCTAATATTTAATGAGTAATTGTGAAGATTTTGAAAAGATGATTTTATTTATAGTTTTTACATTAATATGGAAATTAACATAATTTATATTAATTTTTCAGTGCGGCGGACTCTAAGGGGTGGCCTTGACCTCGAGGAACTTCAAGCAGTGATTGGTGAGGCTGACAAAGTTTGACGACGTCGAAGTTGACATCTTAGTCTCCCTGCCTTTGTCTTTCACTCAGGGTTACTGTGACCTAGTAAAAAGTAGAATTATAGCAAAAATACAAATTGGGCGGAAAAAGAATTTGTAGTTTTAGGTGCATCATTTTTGTTACAAACAACATAAAAAATAATAATAATAATTACAATGTTTCAGTTTTGTTTTTCGTTGCAATGTTCAAGTAGAACTGATGAAAAGGTTGTGTATTTTGTGAAAATCATTATTATTGGCCGTCCATGTTATCACACTCGCCTACCACAAACAGCTGCCTTAATCATTGTCATTCATCAGCCATTAAAGAATTCTGAAGAAAAACAGATCTGGTCATAATGCTCCAGTTTACAGAAGTAGAACATTAGAAATGGAAATTGGAGAAAAGTGCTTTTGTTATTTGTTTAAAACAGATTTTGGTTATTGCTAGATGAAAGTAGAAAATAAATTACTAACAATTTATAGGCTTGTGCTCAACTTGTCATAGACATTGAATCAATGTACTCTTATATAAAGTTGAATTCACCAATCACAAGGTTGAATCGATTCCTCTTAAAACCTGAAAACTCGATCACAAAGTTGAATCCATTCGATTGTGAAGCCAGTTGATAATGAATGGTATCGCTTTTTTTTGTCAAGCTTTTGTTCTTGTCTGTGATATGTCTTTAAATTTGCTCCTGTTTTTGTGTTATAGAACATAACCTATTGTTTATATTCATGTTATTTTTGTTTATACAAAACCTATGAAATGTTTTCAGTTACTTAATGTCATTGTAAACCAAGTTGTTTTGTTTAGTTATTTCTTGTGACATTGTACAACCTACATATCTTCCACGTAAATAAATAAGCGGTGCCAAGTTTTAAGAAATGCTTGCAAATCCATTTCATTGAATTGAAAGTAAATTTCCCAAATTATCTTTGAAATACCAATCATCTGTCAAAAAACAATCCAAATGTTTTTGTTTTTATCACTAAAATAAGTATTATTACAAACGTTATTTTTACAGGATTAAAATAAAGTTATCAACTGGTGTAGCCTTTCTTTATTTATAGTCAAAAACATGTTTTTTTCATCAAAGAAATTATCCAAAAATATTACCGGTTGGTATGGCATTTCGGAAGCTATTATTTGGTATAGCATTTCTGAAGTTACGATCGTGAGGTCTACCATAACAGAGTAACCCCAATAGCCAATACTTATTTTTGTGTTGGGTGGTGGGGGGTTCAAATAAATAAATAACTATAGCTTAACTACTGAAACTGTTATATGTGGTGTATCGTATGCAAACTGATTTGTAAAATGTACTTTAACAATAGTTTTATTATGTATCTAGATAAATGTATTGTTGTCAGTTTGAGAAAATTAAGTTTACTCATTCTCAATGTATTAACAAATGTAAATGTTTCTTGCCAGTTTCATTTTTATAAAATCTAGTCACAAATCGTATTACAATTATTCAGTTAGAAAAATCTTATCTTCATATTTGAATAATCCTAAACCGAAATCAATTTCATTTTTTTTCATTATATATTATTATTATAATTCAATTTTATGACTAAGTTTAAAATACATTTCAGGTTGAATTTACAATGCCTAATTTTGTTAACACAGGTGTTTAAGCATTGTAAATATATGTAGTTACATGTGTGTAAAAGAAACAAAGTAGGCTTAGTAAATTCAGGACTTAGTCTAGACTTAAGGATTAAAGTTTTGTTGTTTTGTTTTTGTTTTTTCATGAGTAATTATGAAAAATATTGGGACTTGCTAGAAATGTTGTTCTGGTTAATGAAATTGTATTTTTGTATAGAACAATTTTAATTATATTACAAGTTGTTTATTTTGTTTTATTTATTTATGTAGTGTGGCATAGCCATTTCAGTTCACTTCACTCTAGTTCAAGTCAGAAAAGCATTCAAAATGTTTTCACTGGTGCTTTGTTTCATGTTGCAATATTGTAAAGTTTCCTGTAAGAGCATTAACTCTGTATAGTCCTGCAACAAAATATTACTAAAACAGCTTATTTTCTTTGGTATGTATGCCATTAAAACTTTAATAGAAAACCCCATTTGTTTAACCATTGAAACTTATCGCAGGACTTTGTGTTTATTTATAGCTGCATCTCGAACAGAATTCAGGTCTAATAGGTCCCATGTTTATAAAACCTAAAAGCTGGGCTTGAGACTTAAAACAAAGTTTAGTACATTTTTTTTTAACATCTCGAGGTTCGACTTAAATTTCCATTTAATTTTCAAAAATTTCACTTGGTATTTAGCGAACTACTTCAGTTAAAGCCATGCAGTTAGATGAGAGAATTAGTTGTTTTAGTTTTTTGTTTGCTTGCACTGTATATTTAAACAAGAGCTTTCATTGTCAGAAAAATATCTGTGTATTGTTAATATATTCACTAGAGCAGGCAAGTTATTTGTGGAATACTGCTGCTGAAGTACCTGTGATTGGTCAGTTGACATAACTTACATGATTGGTCAATTATTTGAAAGAGGCCTTTTGATTGGTCAGCTATTTTGAGAGAAATGCTTGTGATTGATGAGTAATTTAAAAGAGATGACGTCATTGGTCAGTTATTTATTTTGTTGCCAGTTGTTTTGTTGTATTAATTTAGTAAACTTAATATATTTTTGCCTGTCATATATTGTGAACTACATTTTTGTAATATGGACTACAGTATTTGCCTTGTTTGTAGAAGATGATGTAAATACAAAATTAAGGAAATCTAATATTAAATTCTTAATGGAAGTTAAGTGCCTCATGTGAAAGATTTCTTAAATTTGTATTTAAGTTATAACTGAGCATTATTTATCAACATTTGCTGTATAAATTCAGTTAGTGATCATAAATACCTATGAATTTTCACAAATATTTTCATACCTGTCTATACAGGCATCCACTGCTATGTAGTAAGTGCCATTTATGAGTGGGTGGCCTTTTATGAAGAGTATTGCATAGCAAGCAAATGGGACATTAAAAAAGGGTTACAATGGGTTTTTGTAGTTTTTTAAATACCCAGCTCCTCATAACCAGGTCTCAAACAGTATTATAAATGTCCTGTTAAGATAGGTGATTACTTAATACAGGTTAATCTGTAATGAACCAGGTGATTTGGATCAAAGTGTCCTCTTAAGACAGGTGGCTTACTTACAGATTCCCTTACAGAAAGTGATGTCTTTTCAGTGTTTTTATGAATCAAAGTGCCCTTTAAAAACAGATGGTGGTTATTCAAATATGGCCTGTGTAGCAGGCCTGACTAACATAAACTCTACAAATGAATACCCATCAGGACCGACCTATGGAGCTGTGGGGCCCAGTTGGGAACAGATCAGGCTCTGTTAGAAGGCAGTTTTACTTGACAAGACTAGAGTAGATTACCCTGGTGCATGGGCTAATTGGGACCAATTGGTCCAGTTGGCTTAAGGCCGGCCCTGATACCCGTTACTGTTGAAAACAAATCACTGTCACATTATTTAATGATATTAATTATTCTAATTCATGTTCATTATTTTATGTTATATGTTCATTGACAGTTCATTAACTTTTATCTAACTTTCAGTCTATGTAGCAATATTAAATGTAACATAAATTGGGAGATTTACAACAGACAGATTATTTTTGTTAAAAACAATTTGTAAATCTGCTTAGTGCAAAATGAGTTTTATATTCACCTGACCTTTCATCCTAAAATAGGTCAAAGGTTATTTTGGCTCATCAATTGATCTCATTAATTATTAGTTTCAGTTGATATAGATGCTGTTTTTGTTTGTCCTTGTAGTATATGTTTTTGTCAGTTTGTTTGTTCAGCTTGCAAAAGGCCGACATAGAAAATGATTGGTTATCAGACAAGTTTGCTTGGCTGGATTGATTACCTCCCTTTCTCAGGGCATTCGGTAATGATATATTTACAATAAACATTATGTGCCAGCTAAGTGTTGTAGATACAATTAATATCTAATTCTGTTAGTTATACTTTGACAGTTATATGGATCATTTGTTTGAAACAGTCTTTCTTTCTTATTTTAACCTTTTTTCTTTCTTTTTTTTTGTTGCTTTTATTACATTTTTAATATTTTGCAGAATGGGTATTTTTGTGTTAATATATTATTTTTGAACATTATTAGTTTATTTTATTACAAAACTTTTTAAGTATTCCTTTCAAAAGAAGTTAATGATGTTCCTATGAAAATAAAATTGAAGCGATTTAAAAACTTTATTAAAAAAATAATAATATTTAGTCAGAACCTGCACCAAGTTTCCATTCAAAACATCAATACTGTCTGTTAAGACAGGTGGTTGTTTCATGCAGGTTGTATAAATGACCAGGTGCAGGTATTGTGGAATGGAGGTATCTAAAAATATTTGAACATTTTTTGATGTTGGTGGGGTGTCCAAAATTAGTAACAACCAGTTTATAATGGGAAAAATTAAAAACTGGTTCCTGTACTAAACTGCCATTCAAGAGAGCATTATTTTCATTTATTCTAATATATTCAGAACCATTTGACTGCCACCACCACCCCACCCTGAATTCAGATTTATGAATAAACAATGTTGCCTTGGTGAACTATATCATGGATTAAAAAATAAAATTTCTTCTGACCTGCACGGCTTTCATTGGATCAAAGGGGGATTAGGACCCCCATTTCTGGTATATTTTTTTTACTTTTCTGTGTGGAAGGATGTAAAATTTAACTATTACCCATCACATTTGGACACCCCCCTTTCAGAAATCCTGCATCCATGCCGGAGTAATATTAATATTGTAAATAATAGATGATCAAGTCAGGTGATGTCTGATAACACTTTGTTTTCTTACTGTTTGTGTTAGAACAAAATATATGTGTGTAAGTTGTTTTGTTTGATTTGTTTGTTTTTTGTTACATTCTACACTAGTATGAGAAATGTGAAGGAACTTTCTAAATTTTGAGAATGAAGTCAAAAGCAAACCTTTTCTGTGAATTTCCTAATTTTCCAGTCAAAATATTACACTAAACACCATACTGAAATCCACATTGTAAAAGAACATAAAAGAAATGTTTATATATGAAAGAAAAAAAATGAATTCTCATTAACTTTTTTTTTTTATTACATTAAATGTGTGCATTATTCTAAATATTTAGCATAATAATTATTTTGTCTTAATTGAAAAGTTTTAGTGGCTTAATTAAGGAAGCCAAGACATTTAGCATTATTAACGTGTGACCAATAAATTACTTCTATCCTAATGCATTTCTCTTTGAAATATATATGTTTAGAAAAAACTTTTTATTAAACTACTTAAAACAATTTAAATTGTTTCACATGGTCTCAATATTTTTTAACTATCTGTTGCATCAATTTCTGCTTTTTTATGTAATTTGACTATCAGAATAAAATTAATGTCTCAGAACACATTTGCATATTTGGGGCTAAGTCTTTCATTTGCTAGTTAGCCAGTTGCTTTTTATATAGAGAAAAAACATTAATATTTGGCTAAAATAGTTTTGTTTAATACAGCCATTTTACAATAAGTTCTGGAAAAAAACACCCACCTCAATATTTCAGAAATTCGCTGACAAAATCTTTTCAGGTTGAGCATTGCACCCAACATTTTACATAACAAACAATTCTGCCCTGTAAACTTTAAAAGGCTATCATTTTTCTTATTTTTCAGATTATGAATGTCTTTTTTTCATTTTGGCTAGAAGTTTCATTTGTTTTTATAATTTCCCATATTGATGATGTCAGAACCATTTTCAGTATAGAATTAAAATGTTAAAAATATTAATTTTGGAAATTTTTATATTTGGTAAAATAAGCCTATTTAATATATAAAATGTCATCTTGAAGGCAACCAAGCTGCTCACCGATATCTAAAATGGAAACCTGTCTATGATTTTCTGCAACCCCTGCAAAATGTCCACGGCAAAATAAATGCTGTGGAGAAGTAGTGTCCACAGCATTTTCCATAGGAGTTTTAGCATAAAGTATATTTTTAATAAGAAGAAAAAAATACACATTGAAAAAAAAATACCAAGGAGAATGATAAATGGTGCACCAATCTCCACGGCATTGCTGATTGGCGCGGGCAATTTCAGGAGTTGTTCTCTGTGAATAAAACAAGTCATAACAAATTTTAGTTTTATTTATGTTAATTCTCCAGCTTGTGAATTTTGTTCTATAAATTCTGTAATCAGTAAAATAAAAAAGAAAATAGCCTAAAGAAGTGTTTGTATATGCATCCTTCATGTTATCAGCTGGTACGTAGCTGTGTGTTTTATTTATTATACATCGGAACTCGTCTCACAAATGCTCATTGTAAATTATCATAACATTTCAGTGTACATTGTTACCATATTTTGGTATGCAAACTTTTAAACCAGATTTATAGATTGAATAAAAATTTTCAAACAAATTATATGCAGATTGTTGTGTATATAGTAGAAGAGAAATTCAGCATGGTCTATTGGTTGATTTGATTGGATATTAATTATCTTCAGCATGGCCTATTGGTTGATTTGATTGGGTATTAATTATCTTCAGCATGGCCTATTGGTTGATTTGATTGGATAGTAATTATCTTCAGCATAGTGCATTGGTTGATTTGATTGGATATTACCATTGTCATAATCAGTGTAGATCAGCCAGTAAGACTTTTTAATTATTATTACCGGTACCCTTTGCAATACAAATACATGTATTTAAACCTGTATATAAGAATTAGCTGTGTATAGCAGCTATATTAATTAGGTCTTTATTAAAAACTATGACTATATAGCAATTTCAAAATGTAATACATAACAGAATGAAATGAAAAGAAATTCATTGTATAGGCAATTTTTATTAGCAGCAGTTTTTCTTTTATAATATACTGCAGACAGGACAGCACACACAATCCTTTTAAACAGGGTGCTAGAATATGACAAACCTACACCTATGGCTAGTATATTTTTCACAATCTGGCTATAAAATAATTACCGTGGACATAGGATCAAAAAACCTATCTGCAACAGATTTTTCTACAATTGCTTGCAATTCAAAATCACAGCTGATCATAACCTGTTGTATATTGTTATATCTCTCAGTGTGACTGGGGCATTAGTTTGCAGTAAATTGAAGAAAATCTCTGGATTTTTTCACACTTGTACAAAATGCATCTTCTCGAAGACATGTTCAAACATAAAATGTATTAGTTTGCAGTAAATTGAAGAAAATCTCTGAATTTTTTCACACATGGACAAAATGCATCTTCTCGAAGACACGTTCAAACATAAAATCTATTAGTTTGCAGTAAATTGAAGAAAATCTTTGGATTTTTTCACACTTGTACAAAAGGCATCTTCTTGAAGACATATTCCAACATAAAATGTATTAGTTTGCAATAAATTGAAGAAAATCTAGATTTTTTTCACCCATGTACAAAATTCATCTTCCTGAAGACACGTTCAAACATAAAATGTATTAATTTGCAGTAAACTGAAGAAAATCTCTGGATTTTTTCACCCATGAACAAAATGCATCTTCCCGGAGACGTGTCCAAGCATGTTGATAGTCTGTAGCAGCTTCCTTCAGTAAATCATAAGTTTGATTCGATAAATCCAACTCAGATAATTCTCTGAAAAATAAAAATTTTAGATAAATATTTCCTTTACAGCTGATATCATATTTTGCACTGAATTCTTCAAAATATGTGATAATGAATTCTTTCTTGTGTACTATGATACTGTTACCATTCACTGGAATATACTACTACTACCACAATATCATTTGATCAATCAGATTTCAACAGAAAATACAAGATCGGTTAAACAAATACTTATTTAACACATGGTCTACACAAAATAGTTTGCATGTTAATTGTGGCATAAATATGAAGTTGCAAAACTGGTCACAAAATGTCTTCTTCTATACACATGGTCTACACAAAATAGTTTGCATGTTAATTGTGGCATAAATATGAAGTTGCAAAACTGGTCACAAAACGTCTTGTTCTATACACATGAAGGTGTGAGCATTGATGGTCCTGTGGCAGGACATCAGACTTTCAATTTGAAGATCATGGTTCAAAACCCGTTGAAGGCTGCCTCACACTTTATTACGTGTCAAAATTTACGAATGTTTGACATCCACTAGCCAATGATTACTAAATCAACATGATCTAACGGTGTCAAACAAACAAACAAAAATAAACATGAAGGAATTTTTATATAAATATTTAACAGCTAATGATATTGGACTACTGAGCTAGGCACTAAAATGCTAATCTACATGACAATCCCAAGGTAATGGAGATGGCAAATATTTATAATTATTTATATGGGAAAGTCACATCTTTATAAGCGATAGGCTTAGAAAATTGGTGGAAACTTTCCAGGCAAACCAAACCATTTGATGTGAAAACATTTTGGGTTTGTATATGTCACTAACATTCATCAACAGTGGTTCAGTTGTTTTCATTAAACATTCTTAGGGGGCACTCATAACTGGGAAACATTTTTCATATTTTCTCAATGAGAAACATTACACATGGGATTACTATGGCTGTTATGACCAAGCTTGCCTGTACTAAATATGATGTCATTATAATTTTGTAAAAGTGCAAATGACGTCACTAAAACTAGAAAAAGCACAACATAACTTCATCAATAACGTTCTAGGATAGTATTTCCCTAAATTAGCACAATTAAAAAATTTTAAGGATTGAACAATTAAAACTAGCTAATAAATAGAATATCAAACTCTTTACAATTTATTATCAAAATTATGTACCTTGTGAAATAATCTTCCTTTGTCACTAACCAAAGCTCATGACAAAGGAAAATTATTTCATTTGGTACATAAATTTGATAATAAATGACAACTCATTTAATATCCTCTGTATATGGCAACATAAAAAACAGTTTTTAAGTGATGTAGATTGATAAAAGAAAGTACTTCAAAGTCTCTGGCCTCTTTGTGCTCTCAATGCTTCCCAAAACATAAACAAATTTCTTTAAAAGCTCTGCACTGCAAATACAACATCTGTAAAATATAGAACAAAACTTTAATTACAACAGTTCTGAACGTCATCAAACTGAAGTCCATCTGACACAAACTCAGAAAGCAATGTTTTATAATTCCCGTGAGATCCTAGGTGACAAAATAGAGTAAAATATTTCTTTCACAGTGTTGTAGAACTGGTGTTATAAGAGTGTACCAATGTGTAACATGCAATTTACATGATTTTCACCATTTATCAACAAGGAAGATTTGGGGTGTCTTGTTAAAACAGTTTAAATGCATACTCACATGGACCCTTGACCTAATTAATTTCCAAACAAAGAATTAATTTTAAATATAAACATTTCATTTGTCCATAGAAATACTTCATT
>JAULBS010124866.1:0-13857 GCA_032355785.1 Symmetromphalus regularis | reverse complement strand
ACCGTCCCATAGACAGGACAGCACATACCACGGCCTTTGATAAACCAGTTGTGGACCACTGGTTGGAACAGAAAATATCCCAAACAGCATATGGGTCCACTGAGAAGGATCGATCCGACGACCGACCGGTTCACAGGCAGATACGCTACCGTTTGAGCTGGATCCCGCTCCCCTCTGCTGATGATAATGTTATTGATGATAAGGTGTTTATAAGTTGATGATATTGATGATGACGATGTTAATGATGCTATTAATGATGATATGTTAATGACGACTGTGATGTGATGTATATAATGGTAATGAATCTACTGTTAATCTCATTATAACTAATTCTAATGGGTAGATCAATCTAACATTAACTACAACGTCTTGGGCATGCAAATCTAATGAAACGGATTTCTGTTTGACATCAGGGCAGAGGTTTATATTAATACAACAATGTAAACCAAAAACTCCTAGGCATCTCCTGATTGTTGTATAAGCACTTCCAATGACAGGATAACACCTAACTCAGAAACTCTTACTTACCTTGGTTGAAAGCTGATCACATCTAGCCGTATTCTTGAAGGCATTAGCTATGTAGAATGGTCTCGGACACTGATCTATCTCCAATAAGCCCAGAGGAACATCCACCGTCACCACACCCCTACAAATAGTTGTTGGTTTATAGGTTAATGCTAGTTTATGAAGTCCGCGGAGAAATAATGTATAATTATAATTACTGTATTTGCAAAAAAAAAAAAAAAAAGAAGAAGAGAGAAACCGTTGGATATAATTTCTCAAAAATATTTTTATATAATCCTCAGCAATTCTGTTTTAATTTACATTAAACTATTTTAGTAAGTTTTGGTTTAAAACAATAAGTAATTAAAATTAAAACAATTAATATTCATAAATGTTTAAACATTAATGTTTTATGATTTTTTTTTTAAACATGAAAGTATGTATCTTCAATCAGGTGCGGATGCAATGATTTTGAAAGGAGTCCAAAGACCATTTTAATATTTTTAATATTATATGAAGATAGGTCAAAAGTTAATAATTTCAAAATTAAAATTAAAAAAATAATTGGTAACCTAAGGTGTTAGGGAGTTAAGAGCCTTTGGACACCTTGGCTTCGCCAATGTCAATATGTTGATTGATCATCGATTGATTGATTGATTTATTTATAATAATAATAATAATTATTATTATTATCAGTATCATTGTCATTATTATTATTATTATTATTATCAGTAGCATTGTCATTATTATTATTATTATTATTATTATTATCAATCCTTTCATACCAAAGCAGTAATGACATCAAGTATTAACGAATGACATTCATCCTGCCTTATTGTCCGTATCCATCAGGAGAAAAGATGTTTCAATTTATGTTTACCAATATTATAATTACATTATGTGAACTATACTGAAATAGAGTATGCCATCAGACATCAGTTTACTTTGTAATATTTCATATAATGATTTGTTCTCTTGGGTTGAGAATGTATGTAGAATATTCAATGGATAAAAACAATACAGAGATGAATCCAGGAAATTTGATTGGATGAGCGGATGTTAGTGTGAAAATAATTAATATTGGACAGGAGAGGTCGAAAAAGTAAGTAAGATTCTCACTACAATGGTAAACAAAAATGGTTGAAAAAATGGTGAGAACCTGGCCCTCTAAACCACTCCCTTACTGGATGAGATTATGAAATATCATAATTTTATTATTTCAGTTGCATAGCTCATGTTGAATATCGCAAACACCTGATTTCTCCACGGCTTAAACAATGATTCACAAGTTCAGTGAGTCGTCATTTATTGTTGTCTTGGACGAGTTGAAACAGCCATTATGTGTTGTTATTGGCAGTAATTCTCATCTAGAGCAGTGCTCAAAGTAAATAAAGTAAAGTTTGTTTTATTTAACGACGCCTCTAGAGCATATTGGTTTTTATCTATCATCTGCTATTGGACGTCAATCATATGGTCATTCTGACATATTTATTTATAGGATACCCTCTGCCGCCACATAGGCTACTCTTTCCGATAAGCAGCAAGTGGTCTTTTATATGCACCATCCCACAGACAGGACAGCACATACCGTGACCACGGCCTTTGATGAACCAGCTATGGACCACTGATTGGAATGGAACATAAACCAAACTGCAGATGGGTCCATTGAGTAGGATCGATCCGCCGACCGACTGGTTCACAGGCAGACAGTCTACCATTTGAGCTACATCCCATTCCTTCCAAATGATTGACATCAAATAGCTTATGTTTTATAGATCAGTGCACTCTAGTGGAATGATTAAACAAAAAAAAACTAAAAACATTTATACATTTTGTAAATTGGTAACTGACAGAAAGGAATGTGTGATCAGTGGCTGGAATGGGAAATAGATAAATGACTGTCTGAGCCGCCATCATAAGATATATATATGTTTGTAACCACTAGCAACATAGAGCAGATGGAAATATCTCTCCCACACGTTTCATAAAAATGATGGATGGTGCCTTGTTGTGATTTCAGATAATCATAGTTGTCACTGTATGTGATAAATTGACATGTTATGTTTAGAAGTATGCCAGTTATTAGAATGACAAAATAGTTATTACATGCATACATCATAGTGATATCCTGATTAGTCCATCTGTCTCTTAATAATAATATAATATTTAATATATTACACTAAGCGTTAAGAGATATTTTGATGAAACTGCAGTGATTAGTTCATCTGTCTACTTTTTTTTTCTAGTCCATGATATTTTAAGTGCTAGAGATATTTTGATGAAAATGCAGTAATTTCTTTGGATTTGCTTTCAGAATTAAATCAGGGAATGAATTACTAATCTACTAATCTAAAGTTGTAGGTTTACTGCCATTTAAAAAAAAATCTCTGATTGGTGACTCAGTCTGATTTGAAGATTTGACACTTGTATAATGTTACTTTGAATTTGGACATGTATAAATGTATAAAACTGTATATTGTGCATAAATACATACCTTTAGGATCTTCTTTTTATTCATACGCTATACAAATAGTCTATTGAAGTATTGAGGAATTTAACAGATCATCTCTGGTTTATAAATGTCTATGGTATATGCTGTTTTGTCTTTGGGAAACCACATATAAAAGATCTCTTGATACTGAGATTAAAAATCCCATGCCTCGACTGAGATTTGATCCCAGTACCTACCAGCCACAAGTCCGACAGCTTAACCACTGCACTAACTGGGCCAGTACACAGCTAGCTGTTGGCTCTGGTCTTGAAATGGTAATTACTTGAAAAGTTGTTATGTAATTTTAGCTAATGAGTTTCACATGTGGATGGTGTCTGTTGATGGCAATAAATCCAGTTTCACACATACGCTTGAAATAAACATAAACTTGAAATGACACCAGACCTTTGTAAAAACAATAACAGCGTTAACAGATTTTTCCTTTTATAAATGTTATGCTGAAAATTATATTTGACAAAGATATATGAGAAATGACCAACATCCAGATACTGGTGGCCTAATTGTTTTTATTAGTTAAATAAAACGAAGAATTATAATTAGTTTAAATCAAAAAGTGATTAGCTGGGACTAATGGATTTAGTAAATGGTGAAAGGAAAGGATTGTTTAATGACACCCCAGCACATTGTTTATTCAGCGGCTATTAGGTGTCTGACATATAGTATTTTGTGACTCATGGTCTTTTAGATGAAACCTGCTACCGTCACAGTTTGGGCTATTTTTTGTTCCAACTAGTGGTCCACAAATGGTTCCTGAAAGGCCATGGTATGTGCTGTCCTGTCTGTGGGAAAGTTCATATAAAAGACCCTTTGCTGCTTATCAGAAAGAGTAGCCTGTATGGCAGCAGCAGGTTTTCTCTTAATAAATAATATTATGTCAGAATGACCATATATCTGACATCCAATAGCTGATGATAAGATAAAAAATCAATGTACTCTAGAGGCGTCCTTATTAAAACAGACTTTACTTTGTAACTAAAGGTTAGTTATCCAAAACAGACCTTCACTACATGCATGCACATGCTTTGTAACTAGGTTACATTCTGTTAACATGTTCTTTGTTAATCTACTTGTAACAAGAATTATGATGGTTTTCAATACACACCATTAGGAATAACTAAAGCTTATTGTTACGAGTATCCTCTTTACCGATCTGTTCCCCCGAACCCGTATTTAAGCCCACAAAGACGCAATGTTGGCTAATGACTGAATGTCTATGGTGATGGGGTAATAATAACAATGGAGATCAGATAAAGAAACAGCTGCCATTTGGCGGGTCATTGCGACCTGCTTTCTAAGGTCAGCTTTCTGTTGCTACTCCTTGCATGCAGGTAAATATACTCCCTAATCTGTTTTATGAGTGTTTTACGAGTTCTTTATCTTCGGTTTCCAAATAGAACAGTTCTATAGTTATTATGTGACGGTTTTGTTTTCTTAGATTTATTTTTAGCATATTAAAAGTACATAACACTAACAGTTTGAAATGTATTGCTGTCTGATTTCATCTACCACACAAAGAAACTTGTTCTTTATTTTTATAAATAAAATAGAATGTTGTTCAGATGTTTTTGGAGAGAATTTACAAAGGATGAAACTAGATGAGCCATAAATATGAAAATTATGTGATGTTTTTATAATAAAAATAAAATTATGTTCGGTACATAAGATTATGAAATTTATATACACACTGTATAATACAGTTATATAAAAATGTTTTAGGTAATACTGTGGACAAAATCCACAAGTTCCCTTGTTTTGACTGCCCTGTAATCTACATGTACTTAAATAGTTATTGATGAAAAGAACACATACACACACACAACACACACACACACACCACACACACACAAAAAGGTATTACAGGCCCTATTTCACTGAAATGTGATAGAGCATTTAATGTTTCAGTTTGTTTATCATAGTCTTCATTATTATTTTGTTTTGTATCAAATTAGTATCATTATATTTCATATACCTCACCATTGATTTATGTATATACAAATATGATTTAAACTTGTTAACATTTATTATCAAATTTGTATCCCTCGTGAAATAAATTGATAATAAATGGCAGCTCGTTTTAAATCCTCTGTATACACAACTTAACATTACATTCCTTGAAGATTTATAGTTAAAATTTGCCTTGTTGTGTATATCAGATATTGAACTAAATATACATAGATTTTTTTTAAATTATGTTTTATCACTTAACTTAGCACCATTTGAATAAATAGAGAAATAATTCATTTGACCCTCTATTCCACCAATGATTAGATTTTAAATTTTTTAAATGTGGTTATATTTTTTTTTAGACAAAACTGGAGATTTCTTTGATAGTGGAATCATGGGACGCCTGCAGCAAGAGCTGCAAGATCTCACACGGAAAACCGACTTAACTGGCCTCACCCACTCTGTGACATTCCACAGCATTGTGAGTACTAAGGTTCGTCCTTCTGTCTATCCTGTGTATTCTTTTTTCTTTCCTTCATCTATCTAATCTAATCATTATCTATCTAATCTAATCATTGTCTATCTAATCGTAATCCAGTATCTATCTTTATCTGTGATCTTCTCTAAGCATTTCTGTGTCTTTAATACTTTTTTTAGTGCACCTCAGTGATAGACTCTTAAGCTGAAAACTGTGGTTCAAAACCGTTAGAGGCTGGCTCACACTTGACTACATGTAAAAATTACCAAATATTTGACATCCAGTAGCCAATAATTAACAAATCAGTGTGCTCTAGTAGGCATGGCGGAAGCAAGTGAACATTTGGGTGGAGGGGGTGTCGCTAATAGAGACATTGTGGGGGGGGGCTAACAGATCTAGGCATGAAGCACCGAGTTTCAAGTGTATATGTGGTTATGCTTGTTTCAAACTTACTGGGAGGAGGGGTGGGCAAGACCCCCCCAGCCACCCCTGTTCTGTATTGAAATGTCTAGTAGTGTTGTTAAATAAACAACAACAAAAATAATAATAATAATACTGTTTCAGCCAGTTGTCCACTTATGGAAAATCGATGACTGTAGTAAAAGTTGGACGTGTATGTGCAATATTGTCTGTAGGAAAGTTTTTTTTTTTAAAGAAACCCCTTCTTGCTAATCAATAACAGGAGCCTGTATATTGTCAGTGGGTTTCTTCTGTAGACCATGTGTTAAGAAATGCTATGTTTGACAAGCTAATAGATATTAACTAGACAATTTGCTAGTGTATTATTAAATAAATAAATATTCCTTTTTTTTTCTTCTGTTTTGTCTTCTCTGTCTTATTTCCAGGTCTTCAGTCATTGCTATTATTATTATTATTTGTTTTATTTACATCTCTCTGACACTGTTGTCTCTTTTACTGGCCACGGTGGCACAGTGGTTAAGCTTGTCGGTCTCATGGCTGGTAGGTACTGGGTTCAAATTTCAGTTGAGGCATGGGATTTTTAATCTCGATACTGGCTCCAACTCATAGCGAGTGCTCTGCAAGGCCTTTTGGGTAGGTGGAACCAATGACACCGACCAGTGGTCCACAACTGGTTTATCAAAGGCTGTAGTATGTGCTGTCCTGTCTGTGGGATAGTGCATGTAAAAAATCCCTTGCTGCTTATTGATACGGGTAACCGCATTAATGTGGCGAAAGCAGGTTTCATCTCTGCTACTAACACTAACCTCTGAAAACAGTTTAAGCATAGTTTCTATAGACACAGACATGGTCTTTAAGAAGCGTAGGCCCTCAATGATCTGATTTCATTATCTATATAATTATATGTTTTCTTTCAGGTGATTGCTAGAAGGAAAGAAGACTCTGGCAAAGTTACAGTTTTATTGCACTGGAATCCAGAGAACATGTGAGTAAACTTCATTAATGTTTCTGATCCCTATATTTGAGGAACTTAGATTTCAATTTTGAAATGTTATTAAATCTGACTGGGCTGAAACAGATTGGATGTGCCGAATTTCATAAATTTTTTATGTAACAAATCTCACATTCAAAAGCATTGCGGTTTTAAAAATCAGTATTTCCCAGACTAAAATCTTGAGTCATGAAATCTTTTAGCTTCTTTGTGAGTATTTCTAAACTTGTAAACTAAAATCATGAGTCGCCGACTAACTTAACTACTTTTTGAAGATTACTGCATATAATATGCACAATATATCGATACAAAAGTATTTCATTTGATAACTTTCCTTGTTTTTTATCATTGTTATAGTAACAAAAATTGCAACTTAAATAGCCAAAAAAGCCTTAAAACTATATAAAAAAAAATTCTACAACATATTTTATATTTAATATTGAAAATATTTTTGTCAACATTTGTATATTAAAATTTTATCTCTTTTTTTCATTTTCAAAACTATTTTCCTTTTATGCTATGAAGAGTTAGAAACAATGGTACTATCTGATGAAATGCAGAGTATAGACATACATGTACATTGGGGGCTTATCTACCTGCTTTGTGAAGATCTCTAAAGCACAACTAAATTCTTTCATTTTTCTTAGTGGTACCTGGGTGGAAAATTATTTTATAAAACTTGAAACTGAATTGTACAATGCTTGCCCAAATTTTTATGTGCCGGCAAAAAAACTTGTATTGGGTTTCTGAGTCATGACAAAAATAACTCTTCATAAGGGCAATAACTCTAACATTACTGATGGTTGCATGCCAGTACTAATTAAAATGCCACTGGTCATTCGTTATTTTGTTGAGTAGGAGTTACTCTTACTAGTTAAAACAATTAAAAAAAAAAAATACAGTTGATCCATATTATTTTTCCTAGCGTAAGGGGGGAAAAAAAAAGAAGAAAGAAAAGTTAAAAAGAAAACACAAAAAGAAAACACAAAAAGACATTATTTGCAAGTTACATTACCTATATTTGTTGTCTGACCCTGAAATGTTACTGTATATGGGAGTCAGGCAATGGAATTGTTCCATCCCTGGACATTGTACATCCACTTAGTACTAGCTTTTTACCTGTGTTTTTATCTTCCAGTCTACCTGACACCTGGGTGCCCGAATCTCAAGTACCAGACTTATCTGTGCGTGTCATTCCATTAACACAACTACCTCGTGAAACTGCTGTCAACCTCCACCCCTCACTATACAGGGGGCATAGATTCCGAAAACATCGCAGAAAATGACGACACTGCAACATAGTCATTTCATTACAGCAATGGTACTAGATTTGTTACAACCATCAGCATCATCACCGAGAAACCTTGTACTAGACCAGCATTTTCATCGCCAGTGTGAGAGAAATACGTTTTCAGCATTCAGAGGATCAACAGTGAACTTTAAACAAGTCGGACAACCTTTGAAACCCATCACAGTCCTTTGTAGATGTCATTAGTGTAAATGTTCATCAAGTGCAATGTGTACCAAGCAACATATTTTTGGGTGATTTCATTTCATTTCCAGCAAGTGTGATGTGTAACTGAGAATCTGTTGTAGATACTGAAGTAGATAAAAATCTCTTCAGTAATATCTTTCCAAAAGAGAATCATCAACATAGGATGTCATTCATTTCATGTAGATAACCAAACGTGATGTTTATAACATTCAGTAAAATTAATAAAATTCTCTCAGTAACATCTTTCCAAATGAGAATCATCAATATAGGATATCATTCATTTCATGTAAATAACCAAATGTGATGTTTATGACATGCGGTAAAATTAATAAAATTCTCTTAGGCTAAACATTTATAAACAAGTATAGTCAATATAAGGTACAATTTATTTGATGTATATCAGTTATTCATAACACATGGTAAAATTGATAAAAATCTCCTAGGCAAAACATTAATATTATAAATGAACATCATCAATATCAGATACAATTTATTTCAAGTGTGTCAGTTGTTCATAACATATGGTAAAATTTATTAAAATCTCATGAAACATATTTATAAATGAATATCATTCCCTCAATACCCAATGTTTATTTTTGTGCTGGGGAGTCGATAAATGAATGTCATTAACATCAGATGAAATATAATTTTATCAAGTATGAAATGGAACTGAATCAGTTTAACATTGATTATAGTGATCTGATTTAAATCTCTTGAAACTGAATGTTTTTAAATGTTTGTCATCTACATCAGATCTCACAATATTCTTGTGTGATGAGGAACTAACCATTTCTTGTTTTCATTGATAATAGTGAAACTGATTAAAATCTCTTCACTCTATATGGTTCTAAATTAATATCATTAGCATTGACTATACAATGAATTTCTTGAAAAGCGACACAAATAATGCATCTATTGTTGGTAGGACTAAATTAACGTCATCAAAACTGACTTTGCCATGGTTTACTTAAAACATTACTTATAAATGAAACATCTTTTGTTGGTAGGACTAAGTTAACATCATTAGAACTGACTTAGCCATGGTTTTCTTAAAACCTGACTTAAAAATTATACATCTGTTGTTGGTAGGACTAAATTAAAATCATCAGCATTGACTTTGTCATTGTTTTCTTCAAAAGCGACGTATAAATGATACATCTGTTAGTGATAGGACTGATCATTCTGATGTGTGAATCCTTGAGCTATGCTTGTTTCAAACATGATGGCTTTAACGTTAGCTTGGCTAGCATTTTCATTATGTACCTGAACCTCTTTTGTCGGTAGTTGACTAGATCATGGTGTGGTGAAGATTTTAAAAATCTCTAGAAACAAGATTTATCAACATAGGTTTGGCCATCATTCTGATCAAATATGAAATATAGCTACAAAATCTGCTGGTTAAAGTGTGCGTACACATACATTTTGAAAGCATTCGACATAGATTTTTGATCATTTTTTTATAAGTTCTTGATTGAAATCAAGATTCATTATTTTAGTAACAGCAAACATATATCATTATATTCTAAACTAAGTTTATCAGTATGAACTTTGTCATAATTTTGGATCAAAGGTGATGTACTCTTTCAAAATCTGTTGAAATCTTTAGAAAAATTATCAGGAGTTGAACCTCATTGCCTTGTATTCCTAGAAATCAAGAGGGCACCAAGGCAGTTTTTATGACACATCAGGGGCACAATGGCAAACGTGAGTTTCCTATTGGACAAGCAGGAAAAAAGGGCATGGCAATATTTGCCTTTGTTAGTAGTGAAATTGAGAAGGCATTGCAGCAAAGGGATAGGGCAACATGAAAAATGCCTCAATGCTTTGGTGAAATTCGACCCCTGCTATATGATGTGTACATGTATCTTTTGTATGACGAAATCTATGAAAATGTTTTGAAATGGATGTAAACACATACATTGCCATCATTTTGATCAGTATGATATGTTTGATTGCGCAAACTGTTGTTGGTCGTTTACCCAGTATTGTGTATGATGAAGGTGTGTATGTTTACAATTAAACCAGTTCCTCGACATCTTGTCCTCGCTGACAATAACACTAACTACAGCATGTTCATTTTTTGTCCAAGTGCTCTGTGTGTTGTCATGTCCATAAACAGCCAACAAACCGGACAATCCTTGAACATTTGAGAGTTATGTTTACATTTGTTCCGTTTCTGTTGCATTTAGAATTAAATGACAGTGTTTACGAGGTTAGAAGAGGTACGAGAGATATGTTTTCAAGTTGGAACACTATGTGCAATTATAGGATGAAATTCATCATTGCATCACTGAAACAAAAACCTCTGTAAGCCAACAAAAAACTTGTGTTGTTACGTGTGTTTTTATGTTAACTGCAAACGGTCACTTTCTGTTATGTTTTGAATGGTTTGTTGTGCTCCATGATTGTAGAATCATTTTAATGTAGTCATTTTGTGTATCGTCCGAATCATTTACTTGTTATTACCTCATAACTTAAGTTACAGGATATTATAATTTATGGGAGACATCATGTTTTCAAAAATATCTAGCAAAGCTGTAAAAAGTCATGACGTTTAAAATATTCTGCCAATACAGGGCATAGTATTACACATGAATAATTGTTTTGTTTATGTGTTGGTTACATAAATTTCAATTCATGTGAATGGTCTATCAATTAAGTGGTGAACTGGTAAGATTTGAAATTAAATCTTTACCACGACTTCATTCATGTGGATTGTAAAACTGATATTGGATATGATGTAAATTTAATGCTACTGATTCATTTGATACTTTGAGACCTAAACTGATTCAGTAACCTGATAATTCACATAACCTAAGTTGATAAAAACCAAGAGAACAGAGTTCTAATTTCTCTGATTTTGAAATATTTTCTTCTGTAATACCACAGCTGTCTTCTGTAGCATATCAATTTATCTGTATATAGATATTTGAAAAATTAATGGTCAGCTGAAGAGATGAATTTCTTTTCATTAAAATCGCTGCTTCAGAACCAAAAGGGCGTAAGTTGGGGTAAACGATAATGGAGAAAAGGCCCAAGATAAATGTGGGATAGCTTCAGAAACCTACATACACCCTTTGTGCACCAGATGCAGCTTAATTAGGTGCAGTAAGTGTCAAACCCAGACTTACACCATTTTGGTTCTGAAGCAGTGAAATGATGGCAGAATAAAATATTAAACCATTAAAATTATAAACATTATTAAATGATCACTGTATTGATTACGTTTGCCCACATGAGTGGTTATACCCACTGAAAATAATTAGCTCTCATTCAACCTCCATTTGTTTTGTTATCATCATATCCAGATGAGACTAAAATGCATGTGTGTCTAAGTCGCTTATTTACTATTAACATATTCTTTGGTGTGAGTTTGTAAATTTGAACTTCTATAATATTATAATAATAATAAATCTCAGGGTTATATTATTTTTAATTTATATGTATATCACAAAATGTTGGGCATAAACTCACCTTCCTTCCCCATCAAAACATTAAATTTAACTTTCTACAAATCTTAGTAATGCTAACTAAAGTAAATCACTCTCTAGCATTGTGGATGTTTGTCTGATTGGCGCATTAGTTTTTTTTCAATTTTTACTCATAACAAACTGAATTTAAATTTGACATGAGAAAATGTTACAAAAGGGTATAATAAGAAAATATTGCAAAAGGGTGTAGATGAGGAAATATTGCAAAAGGGTGTAAATGAGGAAATATTGTAAAAGGGTATAAATGAGGAAATATTGCAAAAGGGTGTAGATGAGGAAATATTGCAAAAGTGTATAAATGAGGATATATTGCTAATGGCTTGACTAATGAGATGCCTTTAAACTATAATGATTATAACAGAAATTTAATTATTATTAAATATACCTAACATTTTCTGATTAGCCAATAGGCAAAATCCTATAATAAAGCTTCTTATGACATTTTACAGTAAAAATACTTTTTAGATAATTACATATTGATAATTACATACTTATTCAATTATGTTTAGCAATAATTCTATGTTTGTCTTAATAGAGATGTAACCATATATTTGTACCACATTCATTGTGTTATGGCATTTTGGTGTGTTGTGTAAATGTGCTGCGTGTTATCTAAATATTTGAATAAGTGTAACCATGAAAATGAAATGAAATAAATGTGTTATTACAAGTAGGGCATAAACCTTCCAGTGCCTTGTGGAGCTGTAGAATATTTCAAACATTTTAATATGCAGTCGGAGTATGTGCGTAATGATTGTTAAGTAAAATAAATAAGATTGTTTGTCCTCGCAAAGTCTACCAATGCACTATAAGCAGCATACATAGAAAGAAAAAAAAAAATACCGTATATTCCCTGTTTATCATCCCGGTTTTTAAAAAAACATTTTGTGAATAGGGGGGTGGTGGGGTGGTATTAATGTACACATCATCTGTGACAGTGTAAATACACAGTTAACTTTCTGATTGGAGTTTATTGAGTTCATGATAGTTTGAAATCACGTTTTACTGTTAAATATTTTGAGCAATACAAATTACTAGTGTGTGCATTCATTACATACATGTACTTTGGAAACTATGGAACAATCATGGATTTATGCTGGGGTAAGTAATTTTTATTTTACAAAATTGCCAGTGGGTGGGATGGTGGGGGGAGGTGTAAATAGGGAATATACAGTATGTTAATTTATATTTAAAAAAAAGAGATTTTTTTTAGATAGATTAAAAAACAAAAAACTTCCAAATCAAACATAAAATAGTGCGTTTTATAAATATATATTTTTTTAATTTAGTGAAAAATAAATTTAAATGACTGATATTAGTTATATTTGTTCAGTTCCCTAACTATTGTTTGTCTTTTTTCAGTATTTGACATGGATTTGAGAATGTCCTAAGCCCTCCAAAATACTATTGGCTATTGTATTTTTTAAATAATAAAAAAATGTTCACATACCCACACCAAAACCACTGCTTTTCTATTTTACCGTTAGTGATCTTTTATTAGCTTTTAGCTCGCTGATTACATAGATGGAATTAAATTCTTCATCAGATGTAATGTCTGTCATCTGTGCTTGAGTAGTTTATCCGTCCATGAACAATCTATAAACCTTTCATTTCGAACCCATATTCATGCAGCATATCTCCAGTCAACCAGAAGATACAATTTTTCATTTTGGGGCACATTTGTTATCCAAGATTGACAGCGATTTGTTTTTTTCACCAGTGTTTACAGAAGTAAAATATTTGTTCTTTATAACTAAACAAAAGGTGCTAGATAGTATACATTTATTTAGAACATAAATAGCAAGTTATTTAAAATGTTATACTTACTAAGTACAGTATAACCTTGATTTACCACCTACCGTTGTACCAATGTGATTTTGGCGTTATATCAAGTTGGCATTAAAGTGAGGTTGCCAAGGATGCGCCACCTAACATTATTGTCGCATGATCATCAGAGCGGCTTTTTGTCATGTACCGCTACTTCTTTGAACTGCAGAATCACTGCAATGACAACTAACTAAC
>JAULBS010124855.1:0-13857 GCA_032355785.1 Symmetromphalus regularis | reverse complement strand
TGAGAATATTTATTTATTTGTTTATTTATAGATAGCACTGGAAGGCTTGAGAATATTTATTTATTTGTTTATTTATAGATAGCACTGGAAGGCTTGAGAATATTTATTTATTTGTTTATTTATAAATAGCACTGGAAGGCTTGAGAATATTTATTTAAATATTTATTTGTTTATTTATAAATAGCACTGGAAGGCTAGAGAATATTTATTTAAATATTTATTTGTTTATTTATAGATAGCTCTGGAAGACTTGAGAATCAAGATTCCCCCTGGAATATCAAGCCACATTTCCCGACTGATAAAGATTTGCATGAACGAGGAGCCAGGAAAACGTCCTCGCTTTGACATGGTTATCCCGATCTTGGAGAAGATGAAGCACTCAAACTAAACCAAGCTGTGCTTGACATTATGTACTGTAGGTGCTAGATGGTCAAAGCATACTGCCTAATAGCAAGTGCCATATTTGTTGTGGTAATAATTCACTGTTCTTCTTACCAAGCCAGTTACCTCAAGCTAATTTCATTCATTTGAAAAATTAAATTCCTTAATGCCAGATCTCTCATTGATAATTCAGCAATGAATCTGTTTAAACTGTTTAAAGTTTTTAAAAGGATAGCTTGAACAGTGAATCAAGATTGAAAGATCAACATGAAATCAGGATGCACTCTTTATCTGGTAGAATGATTAAGTTCACAGATCATCACCAGATTCTGAGAATGTTTTTAGATATCTGATAGCATATTTACATTGTGTATGTATATTGGCTAGTGACACACAGTGCCTTTTAGATACAAGAATAGATACACGTAAGATGCAATGGAGTAGTTATATGTAGGATTCTAGAGGTTCCAAGAGAATTCTTTTCCACACTTGTTTTGGAATCTAGGATTTAGGAAGTTCAGTAGTCCCCTAGGAATATCACTAGTCTGTTTGTGCTCTATCCACATTATTGATAAATATCCTCCAGCATTTGTGGCCAATTCATGGCTGTATTGGAAGTAAATATCTTATGGACACAACCAATATTCTTTGTATTGGCCATCTGGGCCATTTGCTTTGTATAAGAGCTTGTTGATTAATAATGTATACTAAACTTCATAATTATACAGTATAAAACCAAACCTGTACAAACTCTGTACGCAGTATTTAGTAGATGTGACATATTTCATTTATATTCTATGTAATGTTCATATGCTACACTATTATATAATTTGTTCATCATTGCTAGATCTGTTTTATAGACATGTATTTTGTTTCAGTATGCCACCGTGGCATGCTATGAGCTGTTTAGTTGTGCATGATGTCTAATGTATTTATTATCATGGTTTTTGCATGCAAGAATGACATACGGCATAGTTGGATAAATCACCAATCTGTTTGCCAACTGCATTCAAGTAAATTATAATGAAAAGCTAACTCTCTTCTTTTGTTTAGGTCAGGCTTCTGTCTGTTACAACTGGATTGTATACCAAACTTCATAATCATACAGTGTAATTATTTGGAGTTTTTTCCGATTGGGAGACTTCATTTATATTTATACAATCAAGTAATTTGTGTTCCAGAAACACATGGGTGATGGGCTTAGAAGGAACCTTTTAAACCCACCCCAAGTGGAATTGTCTTGAACAAAGTAATACAGAGTTAGTAGTGTTAACCAGGGCTGGAAATAAGCAGATGGTCGCGGACATCATCTATACAAATCTGTTATTTTGGGAGATCGGATGGTCACAAAGTTAATTTTGTCATGCATTTTATCTGACACACTTTTTAACTTCTAGTAAAATATGTTATTTTTGGGGGTCAAATTGACATAGCCCTATACACTTTGTGTGTATCGCAAAAATTGGGTTTAATTAAGTGATAATAACCATGAACAATAAAACATAAGTTGTATTTATTTTGAGATTATGCATATTAAGTTGTGTGACAGTAATCTAAATAGATTGTGACCCGTGGTCTGCACCTGGTTTATCAAAGGCCATGCTTTGTTTTGTCCTGTCTGGGAAAAAGCATGTAAAAGATTCTTTACTGCTAACTGGAAAGAGTAGCCTATGTGGTGGTAGTGGCTTTCCTCTAAAGACCACGAGTCACAAAACACATGAAAAATGAGCCTTCAGTTCCATTTTATGACCAGTAACTCTACCAACAAATTCACTTCCAGTTTTATTTTATTGTAGGGTTCTAAAACATGATGCTCTTCAAACCAGAAACATCAGTTTTGATCTGCTTTTGTTTTAGCTGTTGTTTCATTTAATAGATTTAGTCAATATCTAGTCATTAACTTCAGGTGATTCACCTTTTACCTGATAACAAACACCAGCTCAAGTTGGAGCAGCTTATGCCATATTACTAAATAAAACTTCAAATAAAGTTTTAATTTAAGCAGTTTGGCATTTTGTATGGCACTACAATGACATTAAAATCTTTAGTCTTTGTTAAATTGTCCTGTGGTAATAAAAAATAAAAATGTTTAATCTTCCACAAGGATTTGAGATTTTACATCGTCATGTTAATGCTTTACAAATAAAAGGCATTATTAATGCTGCGACTTTAAGTTTCATAAAGATGGTGTTATTTTTTATGCAGGTAATTTAGGTTTTTTTTTTTTTTTTTTTTTCCTTTTTTTTTTTTTTTTTTTTTTTTTTTTTTAAGGGGGTTTGGGAGGTTAATAGGAGTGGGATGTTGTTGATTTAATTTTTTATATGTATATTGTTTTTAATCATCAGTGCTTACAGGGAAGATGGCATGATATGTTGTCTTGCCGGTGATTTACAGTTTATCATTTGAGGGTTTACTCATCAATCGTTTTTAGTGTTCAGTACGTACACATTTGTGTTCTCAGCTTATACTACTTACTATCATGTCTTTGCCTCAAAGTTGTTTATTTCTTCATCTTAGTGATGTATATTATACTTATGTGTGTCACTGCATAAATAAAATTTAAGTAAAATGTTGCAATCTACTGGGTTTTAAAAATATTTTTCCGTATACTGGTATTTCTTTTAATTTCAAAATATAATTTTTTCAAATTTTGAATATTTTGTTCATTCATTTGTTGGGGAGGGCATTGTTTTTTTGCAGGGTTTTGGGGTTGGTTTTTGAGTGCTTATAACAACAATCATGATAACTAATAAACTGAATAGAGTAGTATGATTTAACAATTATGCTAAACTGTCTT
This sequence comes from Symmetromphalus regularis, assembly GCA_032355785.1. NCBI lineage: Eukaryota > Metazoa > Mollusca > Gastropoda > Neomphalida > Neomphalidae > Symmetromphalus > Symmetromphalus regularis. Next base: position 10,679 of record JAULBS010124855.1, on the reverse strand, counting down.
CTTCAGGTTATAAATGATATTCTGTTTCAACAACAACATTTCTTATTTTATTTTTATGTTCGTGTGAATTACTCTAGTTTGTTTTTTCTTTATATATAACAGTGGTTATTTCATATTAACAGTTAATAAGTTTGACAAATATTTGATGCATCAGTAAGAATCACCAGCATTTGAATACGTTAAACCTTTCATTCATGTCTTCCATTAAAAAGTTTTGCTTCGCTAGCGTCAGACATTCAGGGCTGTGTTGTTTAACAAGCATCAAAACAACATAATACAGTATTATTCTCAATTATAGGTTTTCCTTTTGTATGTCTTCAGCAAAGTATTTCTTTAACAACATTAATTATAACTTAACATCTTCTTTATACTGTTCAAAATAAACAGGGGATATTCAAACAAGAGAAACAGTAATATTTATAGTAATAGTACTGAGTACTAGAGCCATAGCTAGATATCACAGTAGCTTGTCGTGCAGTATTTACACACGGATAGAGAGGTATGGATAAAACCAGAGTAACAGTAGTATTTATAGTAATAGTACTGAGTACTAGAGCCGTAGCTAGATGTGACAATAGCTTGTCATGCAGTATTTACACACGGATAGAAAGGTATGGATAAAACCAGAGTAACAGTAATAGTACGGAGTGCTAGAGCAATAGCTTGTCATGCAGTATTTACACACGGATAGAAAGGTATGGATAAAACCTGAGTAACAGTAGTATTTATAGTAATAGTACTGAGTACTAGAGCAATAGCTAGATGTGACAATAGCTTGTCGTGCAGTATTTATACACTGATAGAAAGGTATGGATAAAACCAGAACTTGTGAAATTGAAGCTTATGATTAATGCATTACAGTGATTTGGCCAGTAAATATAGAAATCCATGTCAGTTTTGTTTATTGTTCCATGTCAAAATATTGCTAGTTTTGTTTGTTGTTATTGACTTGACAATACTTTACGTACATAAGTATGTCTGAATTTAGTTTCAGTAGTCTGATCATGTTATGTTCACATATATACTGTTTTTAACCATTTTATGAGGTGAGATGGGTGGATGTAGTGGGTTTTTTTGTTGCTTTTTAAAAACAATTTATTATTTAGTCATACTTGTCACATCGTAATAATATTGTATGGTGTTATACTTGTCATGTTATAATTGTATAAACTTCCAGGAAATTTCATACTTATTTTGATTTTAAGACCATTTTACTTTTAGAAATATTCTTTAATTTTGATTAATGAGATATCTAACATTAAATCTGTTGTGAGGTGATTTTCAAATTGGTAAGTAGGATTTGAAATTATTTTATATTAAATTTAATGTGTGAAAAGGTTATAATTATGAGTTAAATTAATGTTAGGTATTTGCTATTATTATGTTAATTAGGCTAAGGTTTCTGTTGTTTATGTGATTCCAATTAAATATCATCTTAATATTATAACCAAACCTTATGAATATAACCATACCTTAAATATTCATTGCTACTTTTAGAAGAAAAAAAATCTTTCTTTTAGGAAAAAGAAAACAAAATCTTTCAGATTTGCATTTAAGTGTTATGTAGTCATTACATATTGTCATTATATATATAAAACAGCATATTTTATATAATTATTACATTTAGATGATCTATATATTATGATGATGATAGACAGTTTGTATCTTCAGTAGATGTATTTATAGTTTACTGCATGTTCTCTCATATCCCTTGTTATATCGTTTGCTTGTTTGCTTATTTATTGAATTTCAATAAAGTGAACATTATTACATGTATTTCGTTTTGATTTATTAAAGGAGCACGATCACAGTTACAATGCCATATTTTCCTATTTTTACATGTATTGGTGGTAAACAACTACAAATACCTTCAAACATAATGCTAACTTTTCAGTATGAAAAGTATAATTTTGTGCACTCAAATTATAATGGTGTGCAACCATACTATGAAAGTTCTTTTCCACGATGAAACCTGCTCCCATAGGTCATGTTGTCATTTTAAGTATACTAGTAGATTACTTTAACAGGCCCGTAGGAACCAGGGGAGAGGTGGGGGGGGCACTTTTGTTTTTTCTTTTTTTACATATTAATATTTGCCATTGTAACCAAAATATGTTATAGTGCCCCCCCTTCCAAAGATGTTTGTCAATGCCCCCGCCCCGCCCCACACTCCCAAAGTAGTCCCTACGGCCATGTTTAACTAATAGTTATTTGTATTTAATTATGATATGCTATACATTTCAACTTATATAGGAGGACTGCCACAAATTACTGTCACATTGTTTACACCCCCACCTATCTGGGCAGAAGTCTGTGTTTCTCAGTTTATTGATTTTCAAAATATTTCCAATTGTACTTCTTTTTTGAACAATAATGAATCTGTTTTTTTCTATCACCTGTGATATCCTGTGGCTTGTTTTAAGGATCGTATCGTCTTTAGCTAGTTTTCTGATATTTATCTGACGGGTGTCTTAAGTACTGACCCATGAGGTGGTGTCTGAGCTAATACTGTCTTTATGCGAATGCACCAGTTCATTTCTAGATTTAATTTTTTTTTTTTTCAAACATTTTTAAAAACAATAAAATAGCAATATGTAAATCCTCAAATGTTTTATAATATATATATATATATATATATTGTAAAACGTTTGAGGATTTACATATTTTGTCAAATGCTATGCACCCAAAAGCATATTTAATAAAATAACTATTGGCACCAAGGCATTCAAGTCTTGAGAAATTTTATTTTTAATTCTTCCGGCAACAAAGGAATGTTGCTTTAAAAATCGTAATCTGAAGAAGAATTTAAAAAAAGAAAAGAAGAGAAAAGTAATCCTTATCCTTACCTTCCTTTCATTACGTAATGCAATGATGACATCTACGTCACATAACACGGGATTTGAACATAAGGAAATTAATGTTTCCATGGCCACCTATTGTCTTCTTTCACTCATTAATTAATCTGACTAAATCAGTGCTATATTCTGAACCGTTTTAATTCTGTTACCTACTGTATCGATTATATCTTAGCTTGGGAATTAAAAGATTCCAGATCACCTTTCAATGACGAAATCTCCACCTGAAATATAATGCAGCATTACGCTACACCGTTGGTTTTATGCTTTGATCTGGGCTCGATAACTCAGCCTTATTAAAGGCCTACAAAATAAAGTTATCATAGTTACTTGCACGATGAATGTAAGTTAACTAGTACTAGTCGAATCTGGTCAACTTTACCTTTACACAAAATGAAGTCATGATAGCAATCTGCTAGTCTAATTATAGAAATTTTAATACATGTACATTATTTTGTTATGTAAACGTAAAAATAATTATTATGGTCTCCGCTAAGATTATAATAACATTTCTTTCCTCTCCGATGCGAATCCAACTGGACTTGGGATTTACCCACCTCCGCCCCGTCCCCCTTAGTCACAAGCTTTTATTTTTTTCCATTATAATTTAGTCATATGTAACACTGACCCCACCTCTCCAAAGTTTAAATTTAAAAAAAATATTTGTTTAATCCTCTTCAAATTTTGTGTTCGACCCTGCCCCTAAAATAGTGTTTTTATTGGTACTCGATACACTATATGAAACCTGAAGAAGAAGAACATATTACACTATAATAATATAATATTAATACAGGCCCGTACGCGGGATTTTCTTTAGGGGGGTGCGTTTGTGAAGGCCCGAAGGGATATCCGTTTTATTTTCGTTTTTAACGTTATTCTAGTAAATTAGCGTCAATCCAAATTTGCATTTACGGGCCTCGACAGATTTAGGGGGGTGCGTGCGCACCCGTCGCACCCCCTGCGTACGGGCCTGTAATAGATCGCCCTATAATATTATAGGAAATAGGCCTATATTTGTCGATGTTTGCGCAATACGCTGTATAAGTAGGAAGTGGGAATTTATTTACAGCACACAAAGATAAAGACCCCGTGAGTGTGATAGCACAGTCACATGACTACGTACGGTTGAACTATTTACAAATATGTTCGGAAATCTAGATGAGCTGGAAGATTCATGCATACGATGTGGGATTTGTTTTGGCTATTTTAACACTCCGAAAGCGCTGCCCTGTCTTCATACGTTCTGTGCAAGTTGTTTGGATGGTTATATCGTAAGATTGGGTAGTGGGCGTGCTCAGTTTCCATGTCCGGTGTGCAGTCAAATTATCTACCTGCCGCAACAAGGTGTTCAAGGTTTCCCAGAAAACAATATTATAGTGGGACTTCAGGTAAGTTTTAAAAATGTAAGTTTTAAAACTATAGATAAGCTTAGCCACTACTTTGGCTAGTTTTATGTTAAGACACAACTATAGTTTTTTTAAACCTGGCTAATTTAATATAATTAAAACGGTTTCTATTTTATCATAATGATAATATTACTAATCAATTGTACCCCCCCCTTTTTATATCGTCTAAATGGGGTGAAGATTTTATTATTGTTGGTGAAAATTGATATTAAAGATAATGTCCGCTTATTTGGAACCAGTGGCGTGTTCATGAGGGCAGGAGCTCGGGAACAATTTGACTGATTATTGTCGTAAGATATAGTGATATACAAAAAAAACCCGTCTCGCTCTACTGAACATGTCACAGTTTAAAGCTGTTATCTATGGATTACTTTTAATATTTAATTATTTATAATATATCTTCCAAGTTTGTTTCGTGTACATGACGTGATAATGTTCTGTTTCAGTTAGGTGCTACGCGTGCAATTCTCAGAATAGGGGTCAAAATAGTGTCCAAAATATTTGGGTATGTAACAAAAACACAATTTGGGTCTAATTCCATCAAGTTGGATGTTTATGTCTTTTACATTCCAGCCAATAAGGTAAGGCCACATCAGTTGGTCCAGAACCAAACTGACAGAGAAATTTGTACCATCCAATTTTAGTGAGGTGCAAAACCCCGTCCCAAATATGGTTATTCTGTGAAAACATAGGTTATTTTTGCACTTGTAACACCTCACTGGCCATTATTTTGGGGTTTGTGGCAAGTAGTTATATCTAGTCTTTTACCCCACATACGTTTCATGCCTCTCCATAAAGCATTTGTTACACTGGGGGAAATTAAAAATTAAAGCCAAAGATTCAGGGTTTCGCATTTGAAAAGCAGAGGAGAGCTATAAATCACTCTCCAAGTAAGGTTCAGCGGAGCTTTTTCACTCTCCATAATCACACCCCTACAGAAGTGATGGGAAGCTTTTTCTTTAAAATCAATTGAATGATTCATTTGATTCAGAATCATTGATACATTTGGCCAGAGAGTCAATAATTAACAATCTGTATCAGTTCTAAATCATAATTTCTGTGAGAGTGTTGGTTCATGTTATTATCATCGGGGAGGTAGTGGTGGTATCTACAGTATTCATATTTGATATACTAGAAGCACTGATTTTCCGTAATAACGGAATCGTGGAAAAACCTATCTGAAACGGAATTCCCTATTTTCTCCGAAAACATAATTACTTGTCTCCAAATAGCGAAGTTCATTAATTAAATGAATTTTCCATCCGCATTTTGGAAAAAAAAAATAGTCCATGACTGACTACACTGATATCTGTACGTGTTACGCCAAATTAATTATACCGCAGAGACGACCACCAGTCGCTTTAATTGACAAAACCGTACGTTTTTTAAGTATTATTTTTACTCTAATTCTCCGTCAATTACGCGAGTTGAAGATTTATTACATATTTTGAGTCGATTTATTTATAATATTCGTTATAATTTAAAATGAATAAAATTTGTTATGTGATCGATTCTAATTATATTCGGATATTTTCGCAAAAAACGAGAATTACCGAACTCCTTATTCACGCTCCTTGGTCGAAATCTGTGGGCGCGGTGGGGCGTGAGCGCGATCTCGCGCCTTAAACGTGAAACCCTGAAGATTGAAAGCTAATTTCCTGATTTCTGAGGAGAAAGTTTTAAAAGCTCGTAGCTTTATTCATCCATCACCTCCGTTACGCCATTTGTGAAATAGGTCATCACAGAACGCTTATAATAGAAGATAGGCACCATAAATCTATCACAAATGATGTATTTGTTTCAAGCTTGTCATGTACTATGCAGGCACCAGATGGACACATTAAAAAAATCATAAACTCCGTTATGATTTGACCATAACAGAGTTGATGACTGTTCCCAAAATGCATTTCCATGTTACCAAAACGAATGAAGTAATTGTACTTTTTCAACTTGAATTTTGATGTTTTATGAAAAATAAATTACTGTAACGGAGTTGATGTGCATTCGCTGAGTTGTGTTATTCCAATGTGAAAACAATGCCAATGGATGGGGAAAAGTGCACTGCTCATTGTGCTTTCTATATTCTGACATATCCAGCATGATAACAAAAAATTGGGAACGAGAGAATTTGGAAAGACTGTTTTTCAAGTTACATGAAAGTCCAAAATGACCCCTATTCTGAAAATTCCACACGTTTTATCGAAGTCACGTAAACCTTAAAACATATAACTAATAGCGGGTCGTCTTTTGATTGGTCAGTCGTTCTGTGCAGGCATCATTAAGAGTACACATGGTTGTGTCGTTATCAATATCAGTAAGGGACCAACTCAAAATTCAAAACTTTCAAGTCATATATTTAAACATCACTGAATCTTTTTTTGTCCTTTTCCACAGAAAATGTATTCAATGGAAGGAAGAGAACCGGTGGAGCTTCCGCCAAGCTACCAGGCACTGTTTGGCGGGAAAGCATTCGACCCAGAAGCTGGTGATGACGTAGAAATTGTTGGGTCTCGACACACAGCAACACTAGTTACACAGTTTGGAAATCACGGCACTGGACTTCATGAATTCACACACATTTCTGGCCTTGCTGTTAACCCTTTTACAGATGACCTAGCAATAGCTGACTGCAGTCTGAACAAGGTAACGATATATTCCATGCGCGGTGAACTCAGAAATAGCATTTACTGCGACTGCTCGGTCCGTGACGTCTGCTTCGCTAGAGGCGGGAGTTTATTTGTGACTGTCAGTCGTTCAGGCTCGGCGATAGTGCGAGAGTATTCAATGGATGGAATCTTGCTGGCGTTACACGGATCGTTCTATATGTACGATAACCCGTGTGGAATTGCAGTTGATACAAAACAAAGCGTTGTTATTAGTAGTTTAGAGAAAAACTGTATCCATGTCTTAACAAACAAACTGAAGCCATCGATAAACTTTGGATCTAAAGGATCTGGAGTTAATCATTTCTTTCATCCGTATTACGTCACAATTAATGGCAGAAATGACATCATCGTTTCCGATACTGGAAACCATAGGGTCAAGATTCATCAGGATAACGGACAGTTTCTTCTGAAATTCGGAGGTCACGGTCACGAAGAAGGTGAAATGTTTTATCCAATGGGCGTCTGTGTAGATAAACACGACAATATCTACGTTGCTGATTCCAACAACTACAGAGTGCAAGTCTTCTCACCAGATGGCGCGTTTGTCGCGTCTCCTGTTACACGTACTTTTGAACTAGGCTTGGACGTCAAGCCTACCAACGTGGCCGTGCATTCCAACCACCTGATTGTGGCTTTCAGGGGAAGTCGCTTCAGCGAGATACGCGTGTACAGATGGACATCTCCTGGGTATATTAAGAGACGGACATCGAAAAGCATTTCATTGCGGTCATTATGGTGTTGCTGCAATGGTTCTGTTCCTTACGACGAAATTTAAAGTTTTCTTCTGTGACATTAACAATATCATAACTATGCTCCTGTATATGTAAGATAGACTATTCGTATTATAGGTGTTCATGAACGTGGTTGATGAACATTTATCTACATGATATTTCAACGTGGATCCGGATAGTGGTTTGAGAGGGGTGGTTGAACCCGTTTTGGATTATTATTTGTTGAAGGCACTAACTTTTAAAAAAGAATCGGGAAGGGTCTCATCTCCTGACCTCCCACCATGCTCCTCTTTCGTCATATTTTCAATGCCATCGTGATAGAACTTTTATATACCTTTATATAGATACACAAATAGCTTTAAGTGTGCACATGCGTACGTGAGTGTGTATATGTAGTAACTATATATTTATTTAATATATGTTTAACGACCTCTAACTCCCCCTCCCCAGCACAAACAAATATCGGCTATTGGGGGTGTTAGACTGGTATGTAAGAACCAATAACAGAGACGGGAGCAGCGGGGCGGGAAGAATTTTGTACTTTTTATAGCATTATTACAGTGATCATTTGAGATGACTTGTCATGACAGTACACTAATTTGATTATTTCCAATTCTTCCTTATAATTGATATATCAAAGGTGTAGTAGGGGCTATCCTGTGCGTAGAAGAGAACACGGAGACATTGTTCATTAGTGTATTTAGGATTTTATATTTACAGGACCACCAAAGAATTGTATTTTGGAAGTGGGTACCCACACTGTAAGTTTTTGTAGAATTGTTGACAGTAAAATGTAAAGGTAGTGATGGAAAAGGTGTAGCCAACGTTTTGACAGCGTGATTCTTGTATATAAAATTATCCGTTGCTCGAACAAGATGCTGTGATTTCTTACAAAGCTTATATTTTTCTATTGTTAAACTGATATTAATAAACAGTGCTGTGATATTACACTGAATCCTGTATAAAATGTTTTGAACAAATTGTTGTTATTTTTTGTGTGCAGTATACATTGTACTGCAATGCAATTTAATTATCAGTGATTTATCTCGACATCGTGCGTCCTCGGGGCAAAATGATTCAACTATATCAATAAAATAAACTGATAGGACACAATAGGATAATATATATCTAGAGTAATATCGGCAATATCAATAATACGGTCATAACCCTTCATAACAATATTGAGTAATATATCAAGGAAAGTGACCCTATTTATTATTCGGTTTAAGGGTCTGCCAAAACTAAAATAAATTGAAAGGACATAAATCTTTATAATAATAATTATTATTATCATCATGATCATCTTCATCACCAACTTTTGGTCTCCCCCTGTCTCTCTCTATCTCTCTCTCTCTCTCTCTCTCTCTCTCTCTCTCTCTCTCTCCCGACTATTTTAAAGTTTATTTTGGAGACTATTATTAGCTATCCAGGGAAGTTTTGAAATTTAGGTGAACTGATATGTGATTCCGAATCATTATGTTGCCATAACTGTTATTTATAATTACGATTCAAACTGACAACACACTTCTTCACCAACAAAACATAGATTTAGACCTCAAATTTAACTTTCTGTAATAGTGGTTCATAATTATTTGTTCCATTTTCCACCTACAAAATTCGCTGCTTTGAAGAATGGCTATTATGTTGAAATTTAGTCATTTAAAAATTAAATGCACAAGTTAAAAATTCATTGTATGTGACACGGTTTTACTGTGTATGTTGGGATTGATCATTATTTTTGAAACTTAAGTACAACACCAGCTATGTAAAGCAGAACTTTGACAGTAACTGTTAATTGAAGACATGAATTTAAAAACCTGGATACGCACATTTTCGGTCAAATTAATAAAAACAATGGTACCTTTATTCTCGGTAACACAACATGGATTCTTTTATTTAGAAAAAATAATTATTATTATAATAAAAAATATAACCCCCACTGTATTCGCAGTGGGTGTCATAATACATTTGTATTGTGAAAAAAAAAAAAAAAATTTCAACGAAAACATTTCTGGAAAGTGTCAGTTTCATTGTCTTAAGAACCAAGATCCCCGTGACCCACAGCTATTAATTGCTTTTAAATGATTAGTTTTGTATATTTTGTATAAAATTTAAAGCTGCATTATCTCTTATATATTTTAATAATTAACCATTTTTAATATATTTTGCCCGTTATGGTTTGTATCTTTGTATATTTCACGTTAAAGTGAAACACGTGTCAGTTCATTAACTATTGTTTTGTAACGTACTTAATTTTACAAGCATTTTCATGGGTAATCCGATCACAAAATCTTCTTTTTCCCAAAATTGAAACCAAATTATAAATTATCGGTTTCTTGCATTTAAAAGAAATATTTCCAAGGATACTAGCTCTGACAAATATTATTAGAAGACTGAGCCAATGATAATTGGCATTTTATTTCGATGGTGACAAATTTCTAGCCAGACTGATCCAACTGAAAATGCACGAAAACCTGCATACTAAGCTACAAAAATATAATGTTCTACTGCTGTTGGAGAATGATGTTTTTTTATAGTGTTACACCGATTTCCACACATTCATGCATCTATACATGGACATCGCCAGGCACCACGGAGTAGGGGGTCTGGGGGTCATGACTGTTTACAGACGGACTAGCAGTTTGTATTGGTGACTCGTGAGAATGTAACTGCTTTTAAGATCGTATTGTAAATGTGTTGTCTATTCGTGTTATTTACATGAGGATACACTATCTTGTTCGGTCATTCTGGTGGCAGCAAAATCTTTTTTCTTCACTAACAGAAGTGACACGTAACATCAAGCAGGGTTGAATATAAAAATATACAACCAACGTGCGGCATATGACATGGCATACGGTGTGCTCGGTTTCTTGAAATTATTCAAACGACATTCATATCGGTACAATTTTTCATGCGCATACTTTTTGCGGTTATGCAATATATATATATATATATATATATATATATATATACACACACACACACACACACACACACACACACACACACAAACACAAACTC